>JASFDH010002753.1:0-10071 GCA_036937195.1 Nidularia pulvinata | reverse complement strand
AAGTCAACGCCACCGAGAGTTTCGCGTTCTACAAGTTCGATAGATTGCAATGATCGTACGAAGGCTCGTTTCTGGAGAATAGCAAGGGATGCCATATACTTGTGCATGGGTAACGGATGTGTAGATGCGGCAGGGAGCCGCAGAGTGTTTCGATCATAGATTTCTTTGGGTGCTGTTCGTCGTTCAGGTGATTCATGAGAAAGAGAAACCCGGTCTAGAGGCAAAGTAGGCATCGCTGCAGGCTCTGCGACGCACTTCGCACGAAGACGAATGAACGAAGAGATACCCAGTGTGCGACTAGCAAGTTCTGGGATCGCTAGCAAGGTTACGCTGGGAAAAGATGGTATGTGTGGAAGATCCTTCGTGAAGGGTCGCTGTAGCACTTGCCTGTCGGTCACTGATACATCCCCTGAAATAGGAGCAGCAGTCCGGGTGATTCCATCTGACGACCCGCCTTCACTCATATGTTGTAGCTGAGAATCCTCCACCGTGACTCGGCTATTCTGATATGAGCCAAAATCCAATACGTCGAATTCATCAAGTTCGACTCCGGCTCCGACACTGGCCTGCATGTCTATAACAGAAAGAGGGGGTTCCTGAAATCGTTGGAAAGTGTCCTCATGAAGTCGAGATGGAAGCCCACCGCAATCGTGAGCTTTGCACGCCTCGTCCTTCCGAAGTTCAAGCGAGCAGTAGGGTAAGGCCCCGGAATCCTGATAACGGAAGTAGCTCTGGCTCAAGTCGAGCTGCATCTCAAGCCACTCCCTAGACTGTATGCAATACTTCTCATCGCTCTCGGATTCGAATGAAGGGCAAGTTGCATCCCCGTCGACGTAGCATTCCCCATGCTCAGGGTAACTTCTGCTCTCGCTTATGTGGTCAAACCAATCAGGGTAAAGAAATAAAGGTTGAGGGTCGAGGCCCATATCCTCCGTTGAGGTCGGCAGAGGAGAACCGGATGGTGGTAGATTCTCTGTGTTCTCTTCGTCCGGTTCTGGGTCGGAAGATAGGGGGTCGTAGATCTCTATTTCGCCTTCTGTTACGGTCAACGTTGGATAGGAAGGGTAATGGTCACACATTATTGTCCTGGAATTATCAAGAGAATGGCGACGGGAATCCAGGCGCAGGCGTTTGGAGGGTCGATGGTCTAGCTCCAGGTCGATAGCCGCCGCGTCATTGAGGCCGTTTTCAATGAGGCCGTTATGTGCTGAGTCACTGCTATCCTCGTCTTCATCCTCCTCGGGTTTGTATGCTCTATTATCTGTCTTCATATCACCAGCATCTGGTTTATCTTCATCCTCCTCTACACCTCCACCAGCGCGACGCCTCTCCTTTCTCGTCAAAATCAACTCATACCGTCTTCCCTCGTCCGAAATGCCAATCGGAGAGTGAACACTCCTAACGTGCTCGTCAAAGATCTGCCAGCGCAGATTCTCCTTCTGCGCAAGGTCTTCATCAATCCTTGTGCCGTCCTCTGTATTCTTCTCTCCATTCCTGTCTTCTATACACTGTACCAACGCCCACACCTTCTCCTGCAAATAGCAGAGGGGGAACCCCATCCGCTCGACATCCACCTCATCGAGCACTCCGGCTACACACGCAGCTTCAGCGTGAGTGGGCAGCTTACTGTCCGTCTTGAAGGTCCTGCGATAGCAAGAATTAGTATCGAGTATGATGATGTAGGAACGCAAGTATAAAGAAGACGAAGAAGATGAAAGGCAGATGAGCACGAGTAGAGAGAAACGAACGAAGAGAGGAAGTAAAATGTAGAGGCTTAAAGAAAGAAGAGTCACTTACACCCACGACAGCGTCAGCCGAAGGCTCTGTACACCTTTCACCTTCCTCAGGTATGCGTAGATCTTCGGCACTTCCGAGATCCTCGTTTCTTGTGTCCCAGTATCGGACACCAGGAGCTCTTCGAGCCTCGATGGGAGGTACAATGCGCTTAGAGGATGAACATTCGGCGGGGCTAAGTTGGGCACTGTGTGAATGCGCATATGTCAGTACATTCGGAATATAGCTGGAACAAAAAGCAAATGACAAGCTGAACAGTGAAAGTAAGAGAATGAAGAATGAAGAAATTAGCAAGAATGAAGAACATTGAAGAAGTAAGAAAGAATGGCATACCGTCCATCAATATCATCGCTCCCTTTTCTTTTCCGTGAGTCTCAAGGCGCTCGCACATTATCGGCTCGTGGGGTTCTATGGAGAGGGATGCATACAAGAGCTTGAGCCGTGCATTGAGGTCGAATTCCTCTTCTGCGTCAGCATTGGTTCCTAGCATGAGTTTTCTCATTGCGACATTAGGATCCGTGCAGGAATCCACGGTGTTAACGGGGGCTATTGCGGAACTGAGGGACGAAGAAGATTTGTAGGTGCCAAGGGAGGGTGAAGGATGCGGCAATAGTAATTCTGAAACTTGACCGGGCATGGAGAGCACGCTGTGTTCCTCATGCTCTCCCCTCATCTGCACGTCCACATCTGCTTCAAAGATCTCTTCCCGGGGGTAATCTTCTGAATCGTCCATTTGGGATTCATGCTTAGTCTTCCTCATCCTGTTATTTTCTTGTTTCTTGTTTGGCTTTAGTTTAGCTTTGGGAGGTGGTATAAGCGGTAATAAGAACGATCCCAGTCTAAAAGACCAAGATCAGTCAGTGATAATCTTCAGGGAAGGGTATGAAAAGTAGATATACCCACGTTTTATCTTCAAGAAAATCGATTCTCCTATGTCCACCACCGATCTTGCGTGAACGAGGGATTTCAACTACGTCTATAAAGCATCCACGTTAGATTCCGTCAGGAATTTCCGGGTCACAACTGTCATCGTCGTCGGACTGAGCGAAACGAGGTGCAACAGCAAAAGCAAGGCAAAAATGGAAAGAGATGAGGCCAAAAACACATGTGCATTGTACAAGGGGGAGAAAGAAGACGTCAAAGAAGGGTACACGACGGTACGTCTAGGAAGGATATAAGGTTGCAGGCCAGTAGTAGGTTAGCAGAGAGTAAATGATCCGCTAGACTGTTGGAGTGCCACTAACACCACAGAATTCAGGTGAACAGAGGAATTAAAACAAAATTCCTCCTCGAGCTGTACGAACACGGTGTCATTCACATGAATGAATACTAACGAATAAATGCGGAATACCGCCACATCGTCCAGGTGCGGTAGGAGCACTACTTGGTCCAGATGCAAAAGAACCAGGTTGTCCAGGTTTGAATGCATCATCGTGGCGCGACATCGTCCAGACTCAGTATCCAGGCACACGATTCCACAGCCGTCGTCTAGGCATGTACCAGCACAACCAGCACTTTAATGAAGCAACGAACGAAGCACGCTATCATCTCCTGGGATTAGCGGATGTACAATGAGCATTAGGCCGTCCAAGTATGCTCGTACGCCATGTTCATCTAGGTAGGAAACGGGCAACATATTGTTTAGATGAAAATCGAATATTATGTCTTCGTAACACGGAAGATATCGATATCATCTAGATAGAGCATTGAACGAACAGCATAAAATAAAAACTATGTCGGTAGATCCAAAATGCGCATCGCATCTAGTTGATGAACGGGCATTGCATGCGTAAGTCGGAAACGAGAAATATATCTCGAGAATCAAAGACCACAAGAAATTGATGTTGCTTAGAAGAACAAGCAAAATGCTTTCAATGCACGAAATGGATGTCACATCGTCCGGATCGATAGGAAGGGAAAACGAGACAGTCCTGTGCCAACACTAACACCAACGCCAGCATAAGATCGAAAGAAAATAGCACCGGAAGTTCATCGATGACTGGCAGAAAACCAGAGCCAGGGCAATAAATAAAAGGGCCAAAGCCCAAGACCGAACGAAGCGAACAATCCGAGCGAGGGAGGGCACGGGCATGCCGAGGTAGAATATGAACGAATGAAGAGGAGCGCAGGCAAAGATAAGGGAAGAAAGAAATCAAGAAAGATTAAACATTACGATAATGAACATGAAAAAAACGAAGAATACAATCAAGAAAAAAAAAAAGCAAAAAATTCCCTCCCCCTGCTGGCCAAATACTCACCCATCTTCTCCTCCTCCCCTAGGCCCAAGAGCAGCGGCTCGGTATCGGGTGACTCCTCTCGGAATAGTTCATCGATCTGCCGCTCCTCCTGGCTGGAGGTTGGCGTTTTCTGGCTCGGGGGCGGAGAGGGCGACGAGACGAGCGTTTCTGTAGGGAGGGGATCAGTGCGTGATCGAAAGAGGGGGAGGAGAGAAGCGAAAGGTGGCGAATGGGTGTTGGGAGACGAAGAGGCAAAGAGGAAGAAAGACGAAAGGAGGGATGGGTATCAAGAGGAAAGGGTAAAGCAGTAGGAAGAAGAAAAGCGAACAAAGAGCAGAAACATACGCCAGCCATCAACAACCACCATATTCTTCTTATACTGCTCCTCCCTCTCCTTCTCCTCTTCCCCCTCCTGGTCCTTATCAACCTGGGGTAGCACCTCCTTCAGCGCTTTCACCCCATCTCCCAGCATAGCCTCCTCCTCCTTCCTCCGTCCAGCCCCGTGGCACTCTACCCTCGAGAAGATCGGGACGAACTCTTCCTTCCCCCAGCCCCACTTATCCTTTTCGAATTGACCGCGGAGCCGCTTCGGGTCGAGGTGCTTATTCGTGCGGTCGCTGGTGGTGGAAGGCTTCCGGAGGTCGAAAGTGGCTTTGAGGAGGGTGCGGATCGCGGGGGTGTCGGAGGCGGGGAGGGTGTGCCGGAGTTTACTGTTGGCGAGGGTGTTAGCTACGGGGACAAAGATGAAGATGAAAAACAAAGAAGGGCACGAAGACGAAGAAGAATGGAGGGGGGGAGGATGAAAAATATGGGGGTGGAACGAAAAAGGAGCAGCTTACAGCACATGGTCTTGGGACACCTCAGGCTCGGGGACAGGTTCGACTGCGAGTAGAGTGAGCTTGATTGGGTACTTGAAGCTGACACTACGCGCTTGCGCGTCGTCAGTGTGCCTTTTCAAAGTAGTGCCCGGTCCGTTTGAAAACGGGTTGGACCCATTCGAGGCTGTATTGAGTACTCTGGTGTCTGTCGCAAGCAGATCGCACGTCGATTGCGGGAGGCCAAGCAAAGCCTTTCCCTCGCCAAAACAGGGCGTGACACGTCTGGATCGAGCTGTAAGGATGGGCTCAAGCGGACGGGGGTTCGGGAACTCTGCATGTCCACGATACAGCGCGAGCAAGGGAATGTCAAGGAAAGGAGAGACAGCAAAAGACGTCAGCCATCCATCCGTCACAGCGCGCAAAAGGAACACGAACCCCAATCTTTCTCAACCGCATATGCCGCCCGGTCGCTCTTCGTCTTTCCCCGTCCCGCCTTCACGCACTCCCTCAGCCTCGCCAGTGCCGCTGGGGTCGTCTGGATCTTCTCCTCATACGACGGGAGTTCACTGATCTTGTGCTTCTGCGTGAATGTGTCCCATGGATCAGTGGGTAGGGTGAGCGCGCAAGGGTCTACTAGTGGCACAGGGGCGAGGGACGTGGATAAGAGCTGCAAGTACGGAGGATTAGTCGGTGCATAAACGGGGAAGGCAGTCGAAGGCGAGCCTCGGCGACGGCATCTTCCGTCCACTGGACATAGTCCGTCGTCAGGTAGGCCCGGGAGTAGTCGTATAGCAGTTGGCGGATATGCAGGCGTAGTTGGAGGTTGTCTGTGTTGGCGGTGGCAGGTGAACAAGACAATGAAAACATGACTAATCGAATCTGAAATGAAGCAGTAAGCAGTAAGTGATATCTGTTTGATACAGAGAATAAGTGTCAAACGTAGAAGCTGGAAGAAAAGAGCAGAAAACAGCGCGGTAAAAGCAGTGAAAAGGCGAAAGCTGAACAGTGAGCAATGATTAATGAAAGCTTCAATCGAAGAGCAGACTCAAGGATAGTAGCCTCTCAAAAACGGAAATTTGAGCGCAAAAATCTATGGAATTCAGTCGAGGTGGAACGTGGATTTGGATCCTAGCAAGGTTGATGTAGTAAGAGTCGTTGAATTTCGAATCGAGAACGCGGTTGTGGCTTCAGAAGTAAATATGAGCAAATAAGTACTCCGAACGCCGGACCGATTTGGCCGCTTCCCTTCACAACCTGATCATAACTTGATCGCGTACTACATACATAGCTTCTTCCCTTCGCCTTCAACGGTTGATACAGCCCGTACCATATAAATGCGCAACCTTATTCCTTGTGCTTTATGCTTCAGCTTAACCTTTTCTTGATCAAAATCATGAAGTTACATGCCCACAAGAATAGTTTCAACAAATGTCAATAACGCAATTTCTCGACATTGCCGATAACGTGGTTTGATCAGACTCGTGGAGCTGTCGACATCAAGTTGCCGTTGAAAGAAACCGTCACATGTACTGGAAACGTTCACTTAGATAGCTGGGGCACAAAGTTCAAAGACGCACTATTATTGTCGCTGTCGCAGAGGTTAGAGTGATTGCCATCTCGTTCTCTGAAACCTCAGCTGTCTTCACCGTTGCTGTACAGTAATGGGTGTCTATTGAATGTATCACGAGTACAGTTCGAATACATAACTCTTCTGAGCCCCTTGATGAATCCCCTTGCTTCGGCAAGGTTGCAAGGGAAGAACAATACACTCCACAGCGCTTCAATCTATTCTTAATGGCTCGCTTAAATCCCTTCTGCACGTTCTTCAATTATCCGTGTAAACGCTGCCTATTTGTGTGTTTCTCACATATTTATACATGTTCCAAAGACATCCTGAAGGCCGACATCATAGATACCGGTACACGTCAGGCAAAAGATATTTAAATACTCTAATCTACCTTCACGAGTGCTTAAAACTGTTCATTCAAGTGGTCCCACCATAGGGAGGCCGTCCCAAGCCCATACTTTAGGTGATGAATCTATGTGCCATACCGTTTGCTGAAGTAACACAAATGACAGCAAGGAAGCACATGTCCTGTAGAGAAGCTCCTCGCCTAAATTCGAGGACCAAGAACCGTTTTAGGAAAGAACGGATGATTGATCGCCCATCTGTGATTTGGATACTGATCTCCGTATAGCCTGCGCTGATTGCCTTCGGGTGATTAGGTGCATCTAGTCATTGCTACTTGTGTAGCGCTCGAGCTGTGCTATACCCATGAGGTTGAAAGGGTTGCTTGCCTGCGGGAAGAGTATACATTTTGTGATCCTGATTAGCCTGAGCAGCATATACTTGAAATAAGGTCCTAACTATGTGTTGAATAGTTTCTTACGTCCCAACTATCTTCGTAGAAACATATTAGGAACCGTGTTATGGAATTAAATATGCAATAAATCGTTGCTCTATAACGAAGCTATACCAGCATTTAAATTGAACTTAACAATTTAAATTCCTTCGGTCATTAATAAGAGCATCAATATGATGCTCCAGCAAGTATGCCGTACTCACTGATTAAATTACCAAACCTCTATTTACGCCCTAGCAGTGCATCACAAGAAGCCCAAGAGCGGTAAGAAGTGGTGTTCGTGAGAAGCCCGTACCGGAAATGTAGATGAAGCTGAAACCAGCAATCTTCCATCGAATAATAGTTCTTTTTCAACGACTAAGAGGCTAAGCATGATACCTAATGCGAAGGAAAAACAGTACTGTTGGTGGGACTTGCTAAAAATTCGCACTTCAGAATACAGATGAAAAAGTAGGACGGCGATACGAGCTGCGACGATAAGCGCACAACATATCACTCATGACCTTGGTGAGCCTACACCGCCGATCCACGACGTATGTCAGTTATCCAACAGACACCTATGCTGTATGGGGCGACACATCGGCCACATCTATGCGTCCAAGCAATCTCCAAGAAAAGCGCGCAAAGTTGAGAGTTCTGCCTAGCGGGGGTATCTGCAGGGTTCTGATGTCTAAAAACAAAAGATACTTAAGCGAGGCATCCACGGCCCTTGAGGCTCCCTCCCGTGCGCCAGAAGATTCGCCCGCATCACGGTCATGGCTACTGAGGTAGCGCTCCCGAACCCATTCACGCCCTTGGCTTTCCTCCCGCCGGAGATCGCGTACCAGAACACAGTGTCGAACTACATAATCGTAGGCGCGCTCGGCGTAAGTTTCCCAGCCCTGCGGTTTGTAGTTTGCTTTCGAGTCTCATTTGACACTGGCAGGTCCATATCTGGGATCTTCTGAACAACCTTTCTAACGATTTTAGGCTGATATTCGTGAACAAGGTACGGCTCGCGACAGTCGCGTATTTCTTGTCGAGGTACCGAGTAAATCCTTCATTGCGCGATTTCAATCTCATAATCATTCAAGGATTGGAACATTAGGATTTGCTCTCGTCTCGGCTATCTTCGCCAGTCAGTATTACACTTACATCTGAATATTCTGTTTCAACCCAAGATTGACATGTTTCCTTCTTCCAGCTGCTCCTGTCGGTACCAACAATTGCGTTCCCTGGGAGAAGGCAGCCAACACCTTTTATCCAATTGCAGTTGCCGCCACATCCCTTCTGTTCTTCCTCCGCATTCGCGCAGTGTTCAACAGAAATCAGTCCGTTGTCGTCGTTTTCTTCTTGCTATGGCTCGGGGTCCTGGGTGCAAACCTCGCAGTCATCCCCGCTGTTTCTGGGGGAAGCATTGGCCCGACGAATTACTGCATCATTACTGACATCAAGGCATATGTTTCTGCGTCGATCATCACGGCGCTGGTCCATGATACGCTAGTTTTTCTCGCGATTTCATGGAGATTGGCCCAGAACACTTGGACTGATAGAAACGGCCCGAGCCCGAGGTGGAAGGCATTGATGTTCGGAGAGTCCTTACCCAGTCTCTCCCGAGCGGTGTTGCAAGATGGGCAGAAATATTATCTGTAAGTCCAACGTGCTTACTAGTTGCTCAAGTGTTACCGCTCACCTTCAATGGCATCAGAGCCACAATCGGCAGCGGCCTCCTGGTAGTCATGATGGTCTATGTCCCTGGAATCCCAACAGTATACAGGACCATGTTCACCATTCCTAACATCGTCCTCACCAATATCATGGCGTGCAGGGTATTTCGACATACCCGAGATACTCTTCGCAAAGGCACGACGTCGGAAATAAGTCGGCTGGACATCTCCAAAGACGACAAGAGTGGTCCAGCAATCCCCCTGTCCCTGTCCCGAACAACTCCTCGTTCCCGTGACGAGTTCGGCAGTACGTTAGGCGACGAGAACGAACCAGGAAATGTGACCACGAAAGCAAGTAACCAAGTGCATGATTACCCTTTGCCCGCCGAAGACAAGCCACGACTCTCCCAAGACAGGCCGGACTCTCGTCCGACCTATGCTTATTAGCATCTCAAATCTTACGGTAATATTTATTGGATGTGGGTAAGAGGATGAGGGGGAGAAAGAGACGAGTGGGAGGAACATAGTTGAATGGAACAGCGAGCTACTAGGAGGAATTGCATGCCCTTGCGGCTCGCCAGGGTCACGAGTATCTGACAACACGAGCCCTACCTCGACCCTATGATGCAGCTGTTAGCGTTGCAGATAAAACGACGATAAGACAATCCACCCAAATGCACCCACTCCTTCCGCTATTCCTTCGCCCATATTGTTGTGCGTACCTTTGCGTACGACGTCTCAGGGTCCTGTCAATCATAAGGGCTTGAAAAGCCTTCAAAAGTTGTCGTGCAATGACGGAATGGAAAGGATAGAAGAGTGGGACACAGCAACGGTTAGAACTTGATGGTAGTGGACATCGATGCAAAAGGTAGATAAGAGATGTACGTACCTTATTGTCGTTACTGGTCCTCTGCAATCCGAGAGGCGGCTATATCAAACATTAGATATGTCCTGCTTGAGCATTCGATAAAGTGGATATCAAGAGCGTTAGATCCGAATAGATGCCAAGATTCTGTTGGACACGAATACCCTGAAAGTCTTGAAGAGTTCTATCAGCATCTATAAAACGGGGCAATGTTGCAGCTGACACTCTACGGTCATATTGACTCCTCAGTCCTCCACAGTTAGAGCACATTCATGTTAGAAACGGACATTGTAGATAGTCAGTTAGATACGTATATACAGACTCATTCATTCCTTACGTAATTTAAAC
>JASFDH010002752.1:0-10071 GCA_036937195.1 Nidularia pulvinata | reverse complement strand
CTTCTATAGCTGATGATATATGCTTAGGTACTTCTTATATGCTGGTAACAGAGCATCTATAGCATTTGTTTTATATTGCAGATAATATAACTATAGAGTTGCTTAAAGTACTGTATGACAGTACTTGTCTTTCCACTTTTCAGCACTTAGTGATGCTTGAGGGCCTTGTATATGCATATTATGTTTAGCAATTTTGCCAAACAAATAGACACACAGTGCAGTCTCATAGCTGCCATTATCTAGTTCTATTGCTTTGTCTGGTATTCTGGATGCTTGTTGGCACATACATGCTTCCAATATTATTGTATTTAATATATAGCTCTGCTTACTTCCAGTTTTCAAAATAATATGCACATCATTTTATCTGAAAGTATTATTTCTTATTTAAACTTTGAAAAATTCATATTTTTGGGTATAGATAGCTGCACAGTGTATCAACACCCACCAACACCCCATAGTGTAACAAAATAATATCTGAAGTGATTGGCACAATGAAATCTCACATGATGTGTTTGTGCACAAACTCTCCAATAATCCATGATATTGTCAACACCCAAACATGGCCAGACAAGAAGGGTAATATGGCCAAGGTATGAGTCTGATGATATATAAAGACACTAGACAATGTAGGATGTTAGCTTCAGCTTATGTGCTGCACTGCCCACCATCATAGTCCTGTATTTAATATAGCAAAAAAGTGAGGACAGAGGTCAAGCAAGAAATGAGAGCTCAGCTTGTCAATGAAGGGACAAGGGTTTGGCCAAGGTTTGGCCAAAGGTTGGCTAGAGTGGCTGAAGGACTAGACAAGAGGTTGAGATAGTATAGAGTGTGTATCAAGCCAGGAAGTGGATTTATGATACAATTAACAAATTAAAGAACTACAACTTGAATATTACTGCTTATATACTATTCCTAGAGATAAGCTACTAAATACTAAGTCCAATGAAGATATACAAAGCATGTAGAAGTAGAGGTCAGGTTGTAACTAAAGTGTGGAGAGAGTCAGATGAATAGAGAATATGTGGAGACTAAGGTTGCTAACTAAAAGGCTTTGTGGATATCAAAGATAAAGAACTTGAAAGGAGACTGGTATGAAATGAAGGCTTGATGCAGAATATCTGAAACACATAGTTGGCTAAGATGTGGCTGACATAGTTGAGGTGTGGTCAATGTGGTCAAGACTTGGCTACAAGAACTTGGGATTGTGGTGAGTTGGGGTATGACAGGATGGGTGACAAGTAATGGCTAGAACAGGATATGACAGATGTATACAACTAATTCTAATTCTGTGCTTTTAAGAACTAAACAAACTTTACTTGGTGATGCTTGTTGCATTAGCCTTCAATACTACTGTATCATACTTAGCCAGACAGTCATGCTGAAGTTATAAATGTGTTGACCCCTTTGCAAGGTCCATCAGTGTGTGTGATGATAAGAAATTGGAGCATTGTATTTTATTATCAAGTACCCAAATTCTCTCATCAAATGACTAGACTTGGCACACTTGGAGAATAGCTAGTATAAGAAGAGATATAAAATCAACCTTTTCATCATATGGACTGGTCCTATTTTCATTTCTAACTGTCAGGGTTCACTATATTCCTAGAATATACTTGACCCATGGAATATTCTAGAACATGGAGTATAGACAACTTGGTCCTGAGTCAGGATTATGAAGTTAATTACTCAACTGTATCCTACTCAACTATGGCTCACTTAGCCTTAGCTTACTCAGCTATAGATGACTCAGATGCTTATTCAGCCTAGCTATATAGGGATTAGTCATCCTTTCAGAATATTCTAGAAGTAGCAGCCGCTAGCATATAAACCCCTCATGTACAGTAGTTAACCTCAGCTTCAATCTCTTAGAATTCTCAATATCAAGTGAGAATCAGATATATGTCATATCCCATTCCAGCTATCACTCATCACTATCCTGTCACACTCCAATTCACCACAAATCCTAAGTCCTTGCAGCTGAGCTTTGGTCATATCAGCCATATCACAGCCAACCATGTGTTTCATATATTCTGCATTAAACCTTCATTTCATACTAGTCTCCTTTCAAGTTCTCATCTTTCATATCCACAAAACATTTTAGCTAGTTCCCTTAGTCTCCAATTAGTCTCTGTTCATCTGACTCTCTCCACACTTTAGTTGCAACCTGACCTCTGCTTCCACATGCTTTGTATATCTTCATTGGACTTAGTAGCAATAGCTTATCTCTAGGAAAAGTATATAAGCAGTAGTACTCAAGTTGTAACTCTTTAGTTTGTTAATTGTATTGTCAATCCACTTCCTGGCTTGATATGATCCTTATACTCTCTCAATCCTTTGTCTGATACTTCAGCCACTCCAGCCAACCTTTGGCTGATATTTGGCCAACTCCTTGTTTCTCTCCAACAAGCTGAGCTCTCATTATTCATTTAACCTCTATTCTCATTATCTGTCTACTCTAAATACAGGACTAGGATAGTGGGTGGCACAGCACATAAGCTGAAGCCAATATCCTATGCTGTCTAGCATCTCTAGGTATTATAGGACTTGCTCCTCAGCCATACTGTCCTTCTTGTCTGGCTGTGTTTGGGTCTTGACACTATAAATCATTGATCCCTCCTCTCATCCTTATCTATCTTTCCTCTTCTTTTCTTCACTCTTGTTATTTGGTGGCCTTGTCCTTTGTGAGAGTGTTATCCTAACACTGGCAAACCTTGCATAAACATTCAACACCATCATATCATACAAAGCTAGGTGGTGATGTTACAATTTTCAAGATATAGAGCCTTTTCTAGCAACCAATTGTTAGATGGTCTGAAAAATCACTCCATTTCTTTAGCATGCAGTGAGATACTGAAAGAAGAGCAATTTTGGGATACATTGATTAATTTACCAACCTATAGAGATCTTATATACCCTAGCTTTTTAAAAAATGTTGAGTTTCCTTGTGATCTTAATAAAATCTACCATGTTAGATATCCCATTGAATATTGAAGTGCAAGAAATATAGTCATGATACTGATTATTTGTCAAGTGTTGTTCCAAAAGGGTAAATAGGAACTAGAGGTCATAGGCTATGATAGTGCTACATTGGAAAAAGGTCAAAAGTGATGTCAGAAGGATTTCTGATGGTAACACTAGAAGGTAAGAACTGTCAGCTTCAGCTTATGTGCTGTGCCCTTCCAGTTCTTGTGAGTTCTAACTTAGTAAATTGTCCACACATTGGAAGATAGTTACTGGTTGTCAGCAGGTTGTTGGGGACAAGCAAAGATATTGACAACTAGAATCCAAGTCTAGTGTTAAGGGCAAGATAGGACTAGATGACATAAGTCAACTAGAAAGAAAGTCAGAAGCAGGTTGGAAGGTCAGAAGTGAATCAGAATGACTAGTAGTAACTTAGTCAGGGGACTGGAGAAGATCTTAGTCAATATTTGGATTGGAGACTATAGTACAGAACAGAGCTACTTAAATACAAGTATAGCTAATTGTAATAATAAAAACAGAAGTAGCAATGCTATAGTTATGAGGAATAATAAAAGTCCTTGACACATAATAAAAGTAACAGAAGCAAGAGTGGAAGCATACTTGGAAATGGTAATTTCTTACCTTTTACCATGTCATGGACCTCATAAAAGATCACCATGTCTTCCAAAATAACTCTAACTTTTCTCAGCTTCCTGTTGACATCTAGCTTGCCATTTATATTTTCTGAGCAAGGCATTATGGGAACAGCAGCTCCTTGTCTGATGTTGCCACTTGGGCAGGAGTATCTGTCAGTCTTTTTGAAAGGCCAGCCTGTGTGTTATGATTTCTCTTATCTCCCTTCATCTCTCTTTCATGACACTGCAGTCCATCTTTCAATAGAGGAAGAAAAGGAAGCCTCCAAGCAATGGATTGAGGACACTCTTCACTGTTGATGGAACAAAGTTGTCTTTTCTCCAACATCCTGGTCTCCACAGTGATGCATGCTTTAATAATGATATGCCCTAGGCAGATCTACATCTAAACACTAAGAAAAAATGCATATCAGCATCTAATTGATGATATTAGCAAATACAGCTAGCTACAACAGGATAAAGTACAGTAATGAAGTCCTAAGTACTAGAGAAAATGGACTAGCTAGAATGAAGGAAAATGCTGAGTGCAGCAGCACTGAATATAGCACTGGCATTTGGTACCTAAGGGGACTGATACAGCTAAACTGTAACTGAGCATGGCTATAGTGCAGCCAAACTGAAGTGATGGTGGTGTTTGTTTGGCTTCAGATGCAAGCCCTAACAACCACACACAATGAAAGAATAAGAAACATAAGAGAACATCACATGAAAGAAGAACATATGAATAATCATATGCAAGTAGAACATAACATAATGGTAAACAAGACATGCAGACCTATGCTACATAAGAAACCCTATAGGCATGAACAAAAGATAAGTGAGAAAGACATAAATGGACAACATGTCAGATATGTAGCTAGGCTCTGAAGAAGAGGGCAAAATAGAGGAGAAAGGCACTGGCAAGACACCTTCCTAGGGAATAAATATGAATAAACATGCAATCGCTAGTAAGCAATTCCCAAAATACAAGTGATGTCCAAAATATGAGCAAATAAAGACCATTCACTGTATCTAGCTAGCATAGTGTCAGACATCCATTTCTATTATCCTGTGCAATTTGTATCACATTTTCAAATACAATTTCATTTCAGACTTGCCCCCAACAAACTTAAGAGGTAGTGACCAGTCTGTAGGGCAGTAAAATGATTTTATTGTCATCCTACTCTACAGACTACCATCTACTTTTCAATAAGAACAAGGATTATGTCAGAAAATTCTGTTCTGTGTGGGAACACATTACAACATGCTATAATGGCCAAGGTCCATTGCAGCCTGTTGGAATGAGCCCATAGGCTGTCAGAACCAAGCAAATAACACTGGTCAACAACCTAATTATGGCAGATCAACAGGATCCTGGCCATTGTAATAGCAATTGAATGTTGCATAACAGCTTGGCCATTACAGCAGCTGCTGGACTTTTCCAACATACTCCACAGATCATCAGATAAATAACTACTCTTTAATCTAAGAACATCTGTTTTGATATCCCATCCAAATGTTATAAATCTACTTCATAATCTATGTATTGTGGTGTATGGTGTTGGGCACACAGAAGGTATCCAGGATGCCTTGGCCATTCAAACACACACAAACATTCAGAGAACATGAAGTAATCTTTCAAGGTTGTGAATGGGTTTAGGTAGCTTCAGCATATCCACATTAAACATAATTAGTCTACCTGTTCAAAAATCCAATTGGAAGAGACTTGACACCAGACCAAAAAATGTATAATTATCATATTTCAAAGGTTTGGTATAATCAAACCTCCTTCATGAGTGCATTGGTCAGGATTTGCCTAGAGCATGCCTTTCCAATCACTCAAACAGCTTTTGATCAAGATATCTGATAAGAAACAACATTTTCAACTTATTTTGTAGATTTTCTGTTACATCATCCTCCATAATCTGATTATGCAGAATGAAGAGGGCACTAGTGTTTATCAGATATGAAGGATGCAGTAGCCCAAGAAGGACTTGGCTAAACCAAGGCTCAAGAACAAAATCAAGAGAAGAAGGAAGGAGCTGAGAGAAAAGTAGAAGGAAATGATGTCCAAATTGATGAAGTTTTAGGCAACAACAAAAATACAAGCCTTGCCTTCCAGTTAAAGAAAAATGGACAAATTATTTCATGATTGTCCAATGGACCACAGGTCAGAGTAATAATATTAACAGCATGTAAACTAATGTGATCCTATTAACTCTGAGTAAGACAAGGGATTGTATGGAAAGCTTGTATATATAGCAAAAAATAAACTGAAAAAAGAAAAATCCAAGTCAAAAGAGTGACAATAACATATGGATGACAATATGAATGTCATAAACTTGTTTCCAGGGTATAATCTAGAGGTTCTGGGCAGATAGAATACATGGTAGGGCCATGGAGAAATACTGGAGACTCCAGATATATCTCTGGAAATGTGTTTGAGTGCTACTAATAAGAGAGGGCTAGAGTGGATGATGGCTTCAGCTTATGTGCTGTGCCTCCTTTTTACCTAACATCCAATTTATAGTTGTCAGTGAGTGAGATGATTCAGGGATGTGAACAATTAATACTCGACTTCCTGACTGGAGATCTTGTTGAGTGCAAAATACAATGAAGAGTGGGGTAACAACAGGTGAAGATGGTTGAGAGTGTTTAGAGGTAGCTTAACCACTGAGTAGAGAGTGGAGAGACATGCAATTAACAAACTGAAGTACCACAATACATTCATGGTACTTAATTACTAAAGAATCTAAGTACCCAGAGTAATCTCACAAAGCACTTAAATCATACTAGTGAGATTGAAAAGTAAGTGGGTTAATAGACTGAGAGCATATGACAAAAACTAAGGAATACAAATTGAATGTTAATCTGGAGAGATGTGCTATGAAAAGTATAGTGTGTGGCTGAAGCATAGTAAGTATGGAAATGGAAATGGACCAGAGTAAACCTGAGTAAACCCAGAGATGAGTGGAGAGTCAGAAATGTGTCAGTATTGACTGTAAGCAGTCCAGAGATGGCACATGTTGCACTGTATAGGGATGTCATATCCCTATATGACATAGCATGCATCATTCTCCAGACTGTTTACAATAAATCCTGATGCTATCCTGACTCTCAGTTTGCCTCTGGTGTTTACTCAGGTTTACTCCAGTCCATTTCCATTTTCACACTTACTCCATTTCAGCCACACACTATACTTTTCGTAGTATGTCTCTTTCATGTTAACATTCAATTCATATCCTTGATCCTTGTCATATGCACTCTCTCTCTTAACCCACTTACTTCTCCATTGTACTAGTATGAAAATAGTGCACTGTGTATTTACTCTGGTTACTTAGAGTTTCTAGTATTTAAGTACTTTGAATGTATTGTAGTACTTCAGTTTGTTAATTTTATTAGTCTCTCCACTTCTACTCAGTGGTTAAGCTACCTCTGAATCATCCTCACTCATCTCTACCTGATAATCTCTTATCATCATCATACTTTGTGCTCAACAAGATCTCCAGTCTCTGGAGATCCCTCCTGACCAAATCTCTGGTCAGGAAGTTGAGTATCAATTGTCACTATATCTGGATCATCTCACTCACTGTTATCTGTAAATTGGGCATTAGGAATGAAGGAGGTGCAGCACATAAGCTGAAGCCATTACCCATCTTGACTCTCTTACCTTGGTAGCACTTGAATGCGTTTACCAGAGATATTCACAGAGTCTCCAGAGTCTCTCCCTGGTAATCTTGCACACTCTATCTGCCCAGAACCTCTGGGCTATATCCTGGAAAGTGTGTTCTTGACAAGGGATATGACAATGAAGGAGTGATACCAAATATAAATAAGAAATAAAATATGATAGAAAAAGGAAGACAGTCTAAATGAGTGGTGGTAAACATTAATGGAGGAATGACATAAATGGTGGGAGCAATATCCAACAAACAAATTGTGCACAAGTAGGAGGAAGCTAGTGACAAAGGCATTACACAGAATTAAAATTGAAGTTATGTCATACACAAAAAATCAGATCCCACTTCCAACATCCTTCCAACTGTTCCCAACTCTTTTCTGATACTTCCAATAATCATAATATCCTATTTCCATTCACCTCATTATTATTTTTACACTGACAATACTTTGATCCTTATCAGAGCAATATTTCCATTATGAACATTTCCAATACCCTTCTGACTCTGAGATTTGACATTTGATACTTTATTATGATACCCAATTTTATTATGATTTTGCTACCATTCTCCAATTATTTATATGATTAACTACCAATGTATTTGAGTAGCTATTTCTGCCCTGTATCTGCAATCCAAATATCAACTAAGATAGCACAGTCTCTCTACTAAGTTCCAAGTCCCTCTTGTATTCCAACTTCTAATCCTTCTCTGATTCCTTTCTAATTGACTTCAATTAACTAGTCTTACTTCACCATCAACACTAGACTTTATCTCTAGTTGTCACTCACCCAAGTTGTCTCCAATGACTTTCTAACCCCTGGTACTTTCTTCCAATGTGTGGACCATGTCTGTAAGTTAGAACCCATGAGAACTGGAAGGGTGCAGCACATAACCTGAAGCCAACAGTTTTATATTTTAGTAGTGTTACATTTGGAATACCTTCTGATGCTACTTCCAACTTTCCAATGTAGTGCTATTGTGGCCTACACCCCCTGGTTCCTAATTTAGTTTGGGAATAAGTCTTGACAAGTTACCAAACACATCTAGTATGGCAGGATTGCAAGACCACCAAAACAACTGAAGGCCTGCTGAGGTTTCTGCCTCTAATTATGAATCTTTAACTGAAGCTCTAAGAAGTGTAGCTCATGTTCTTCAACTCTACAAGTATTTGCAGCAGCCTCACATTGAGCAAGAAATTTAATCTCTACTTTTTGAACCAAGATACTAGCAAGGTCACAGTCAAGCCTCTTTGAACAGATGGTAGCAGCTAAATGAGCATTTTTTTCATTACCAATCCTGAATACAGTGAGGGCATTTTGCTTCCCAAGGCTTGAGCCAGATTTGGAGTAACTATCAGGGTGAAACCTTCTTTGCAGATGTTGACCTGGCTGTGGCTCATTTAGAACTGAAGCACTATTCCCTTTATGCAAAGAACTGAAGGACAGATTTGAAACCTTGATGCTATAAGGAGCTGGAGTTTCCACTACAGCAGCCTTACTGTTGTTAACCTAGCCTAGAATGTGAGTCAGCTAGCACCATGATAAATAGGACATAAGAAACAATCTATACCATATTATCATCACATGCATTGGTTGTCATCATTCTCTCCTTTGGCATCAGGCTCTGTGTCAATCTCAGCCTGTTCCTCCAGTGTCAAAAGTCCAAAGGCAGAGTTGTTATTGTCATTTTGAAGACTACCACCAAAGGTCATGAGAGTTTATTCCTCAAGATCTAGGCCTAGATCAGAGATCACTGTGACTAGGTTAAAATTGGAAACTGTGTACCAATACTCATGAAGGTAATCCCAGTATGGGAAATCCTCTGTGAGCTTATCAAAGTAGCTATGAGTAAATGACATCTTGAAGCAAGAGTCTTGAAAGAAATACATGCCAATGAGGTTATGGATCTCAAATCATAGGGCAACCTCAGAATACTTCAGTCCTGCACTGGTCTGGCCAAGTTTGTTGTTAAACTCATGATAGAGAACATGAAATCTGACAGACAGTAACATTAATGGACCCTGTGGTTTGTGATGATGTGAAAGAACACTTATGAATTAAGATAGTTGCAGACACTAGTCACAAATTTCTGCAGCTGCCTGATGTACCATGTACAGTGAGTAATATTTTGGTATCTTGCTTGGCAGTGGAGTCAGAAAAGAACTAATTGCAGTTTCCAGGAATTTGATCTAACCAGTCAAGGAGCTGGTTGATCCTCATATCATCCCATTTCACTTTGAGATGCAACTTTATGCCTTCATGGCTGCTCTCCTCTCCATCATTGTCTGCAGCAGCAGGCAGAGGTGTACATGCCTTCTGGAGCTTAGTCTTTTCCATGGGGACTCACTTGGAGGTAGGCTTTGACTTCAACTACTTTGCTTTTGGCACTGCTTTAGCCATTTGCACAAGAAACAACAAAAGCAGGAGATGTACAAGACATAAAGAAAAGGCAGTGAGGTGGCAGGAAACACCAGGGCCACCTAGAAGTAAGGATTAGTTTGGAGTTTCAATACAATCTGAAAAACAAAACAAGAAATGGTGTCAAAAATGAGACTAGCTTGAAAAAGAAGTTGCATGGCTGTTTTTCAGGAAAGATCATTTTTGAGCTTGTTTTTGAGTTCATTTCTACCCTCTTTTTTTTTGAAAAACAAAATGAAAAATAGACCAAAAAACAGCTGAAAAATGCTACTAGGAGCTCCCCTGTTATGAGAATGTCAAAATATTGAAGTGGGAAGAGCAGCAGAGCAGTTCAACACTTGCAATGAGCAAGACAAGCTAAGGCTGAGTCCTGGAGTGAGT
>JASFDH010002751.1:0-10075 GCA_036937195.1 Nidularia pulvinata | reverse complement strand
CACAATCCCATGCACGAAGCAGGAGTAAAGATTTACTCAGCACCAATGGAGAGAGGTCAACACTTGTGGTCATGGACGCTAAGGTGTGTATATGTTCCTTATGCACTTCAATCTGTTTTCCATCGCTGATGCACGCCGATATCTAAGAACGATAAAGGCGTATTCTCTTCCAATATGCCTACAGTTACGACGACCACAGTGATTTCACACGTATGATAAAAGGTCCACCTCTGTTCTCGCGATATGCTATTAAAAATACTCAGAGATAATGGAAAGCCCGACATGCAATCTTCTCATTCATGTACTTTACTTCATTTGAATATTCTCTAGATTTGTATAATCGATGACTGAATATATTCGTTTGTTCTAACACAGTGCCTGTAATTCAGAGGTTTGATATTTGACTGCAGAATTTCATATTGTGTTCTCGAATTCTCGTAATTCTAACTGCGTAAAAACATGCTCCGACTGGAAGAAAAATGTACAAACAGATTTTGAACCTGGTTTGAACAGGGTCAGACTCGGAAGTTCATTGGAACTTGAAATTCTGCAAATCATAATTTGGTTGTGTTTATCAATGATGTTAAAATGACGAAGCAATGTAGAACCATGCCGCTTTGAGCTCAACAATCGAAACGTTGACCAGGGTTGACCTCCTATCCACTATTCAGTTGTTTTCTCCATCCCCCAAAATGGACTGGACCTTCATCGGTGCTTCAAGCGCATGTAAGCTAAAAATGAATTTGTCGCCCAACTGCTCGTGGTCTAGCTGTTTTCGATTACCATCAGAAGCTATCAGGTACGTGAGCTGAACGATTTACTCTCATCGACATTATGTTCGATATGCATTTAACTGATGCAAGGATTGTGAAGATTCCAGGCGCGTATGATGGAGAGACATTCATATCGTGTAATTCCTAGGTCTATTAACATTTGGGGCACTTCCACAGGATCTAGGAACATGATCTGGGCTTCTTATCAACAAGGTGGCGACTCTGGCCAGAGTCTTCAGGAAGTACTATGCTGTCACTTGAATTCCTTCGACTTGCCGCGGTCCTGAGCTGGCGGAGGGGTCTAATGATTATTGCTTTCTTCGATCAGATCCCCTCAAATAGAACGTCAATTTCTTCGAATTCGGCTCTAAACTATGCATCCGACCCTTCTCCGGTTCTACTTACAGATAAACTGATATCAACACGCTTTCTGGCATGTCACCTCCAAGAGAATAAGCACAGCCGCGAACGCAGCCGTTAAAGGAGCCCACGCAGCCACTATATTCTCTCAGTCATGTGTCCACGCGGCCTGCTTTGACTTCTCAAAGCTGTTTATCTTAGTTCAAAGCTGTTCACTTGTCGTCAAGGCTGGTGACGTCTTTTCACGCTTTGATGTTCCAAAGCTGCGGAAAAGGTCGTATCGATATTGTATAAAGTTCTGGCTTATTGTCTGGAAAGGATCCGGAAGTTCTCTGCCACCGCATCTCCACCAACGACGATCCGTTTACAATCTTCCACCCCCTTTATTCCCCAACAATAAAGTCCTTGAGGATGTCCCAATCTCTGCATCCCTTCTCTATTCATGGGATTCAGAT
This sequence comes from Nidularia pulvinata, assembly GCA_036937195.1. Classification (NCBI taxonomy): domain Eukaryota; kingdom Fungi; phylum Basidiomycota; class Agaricomycetes; order Agaricales; family Nidulariaceae; genus Nidularia; species Nidularia pulvinata. The sequence goes on along the minus strand of JASFDH010002751.1, from coordinate 8,487 downwards.
GGAGGGTTTAGGGAATGACGTCTCAGTCTCACTTACCTTCTACGGCACTCGCAAGTTCGAAGAGACACGATGGTAAGCATCCACTTACAAGCATTCTAAGGAATAGAGTCTTATTTGCCCGCTTAGGAATCCTTCGTCTACTTTCTTCTCACTTCCACCTACTGCGGGATCGCCATTCATTCAAAGCCTTGACGTATCTCTCGTCCGAGAAGAGCCTAAGAGAGTTATACATTTTGAAGCGCGTGTATACGTGCCATTAGAAACTTGCGCAAACACTGGCGCACAAGAGGAGATCGACTACGAAGAATATTTGTCATCTCTGTTCTCTTATCCTGTTGGTCCCCAGAATACCGCGTCGGTAAACTCGTTCTTGCGAGACCTCGTGTTCAGCGCTCTAAGAGACAGCACTGCCACCGAACCCAATATGGGCCGTAGGTCCTTTCGCTGCCCGTTAGCTCTTCGGCCTCCTCCTGTGCAGTATTTTATCCGTGGGCCTCCTCCAGTTGTGACGGCGTCAATCACACCGCCTGCTGTTAGTAGGAAGCGGGCACGAGAAGCGGATTCTGATGTAGAAGCGGAATTCCTACCTTTACGCTTGGATGGGTCAGGAAGGAAGAAAGCCAAATATACCTTTCAATCAAGCAGCTTCATCCAACAAGATTGTAAACAGCAACATAGGGCGTCGGCATCGAGCACGAAGATATCGAAGAGGAATCCAAGGGAGCAATCTTTCCCACTAAGAGGTCGTAGGCTGGAGAAGACTCAGCGGAGAACAGCCATGCTGGCGGTCAACTGCGAGCTTGGGGCGAATATCCACCTTGGATCGGCAGCAGCAGGCTTCTTTGTTTCCTCCCTGCTTTATGCCGGGGTGAACATGGTGCGGAGTTCTCTCGGTTAAGCTTGTTGTCGGCGGGTGGCCTTTTGTGATGTAGGATATTGTATTTCTTTTAATTGTTGAAGACACGTTCGTAGTAATATATAATGATCATGGAAAATCTTTCTTCGCTGCCGTCCAGATTATTATTAGGATTATACATTGTAGATATACGCTTGATAATGAAGTACAAGTCTGGTGTCGTCTAAAGGCATCCGCATAGTCCGATACTAACATGAAGAGTGGCTCCGCAACGATGTTCCTGAGAATGGAACGAAAGCAGATCAGAGCGCTCAGTCCAAACCACATTCGCGCTGCTCAATGACAAACAATCGGCGGTCGTACCCCCCCTCTCTCCGCACTCTGAAACCCGGCAGAGGTCGCTATAACAGGCGTCGGGAAATGAGCGGCAAAGCAACGGCGAGCAAGGGAGCGCCCATCACTCTGCTAGACCAACCAACACCATCCCCCAGACACCGGCCAGTAAACTGGCCACAGCGAGGACCTTTTTCCTGATCTTTCCATGCGAGTGCTCACGACCTTCCTCTTCCGCTGCCTCCTCCACGTCATCTTCGACGCCTCCATTCCTTTGCCCCCCATGAGGGGGTGATGGGCTATGGGAATGGGAATCAGACCGTATTTCGAGCGAGTCGCCACCGTGGCCATGGCCATGCGTATGCCCCTCCACATCTCCGAATACAAAGTCCCCGGCGATCATTTCGACGGCGGAGGCGTATATGAGCATTCCCGCCGATATCGCTGACATCAGACCTTGTGTGAGATACATGCGTGCTGTGGAACGAGGAAAAGTGCGTCAGTGAGTGGGGGGCATGAATAGCGATGCTATGGAAGGTAGAAAAGTGCGGTCAAACACCGCAGAAAGGAGAGTGCGTAACATCAAATAGGGGAATCAAAACGCTTCGGTATTTGGGATATGAAGGATGGAAACACTATAAATAGTGCTGGACTAAAGCAGAACTCGGATGTGAAGGAGAACAGAGGGGCAGAATGCAGCGAGATACATGGAACTTGAACTCACCTAACTCTTCATTACTACCACTCCCAGAATTCGGAAACAATGCCAGCCCAATCCCCATACCCAAGGGCGTAGTAATCGCAAACAGCACGGAAAGTGTGAATTTCAGCCAGTTGAATTCCTTCCACAGGACGTGAAGGCGATTCGAGGGCCATGATCTCGGGGAATCTGAATATTTCGGGCTAGCTGGAACTGCTGGTAGCGAGCGTGGTGGTGTTTCTGGCGGTGAGGCAGGTAAGGCAGCTATCCGGATTCCGAGGGAAAGGCCCTCGAAGAGTTGGTGAAAGATGATGGCGGTTGTTAGCGAGGCTATTGGGGAGAGAAAAGCGTCAGGAAACACTGTATGTAGAGCGGAGAGAAGCGGGGTAGCTCACTGAAATCGACCCCCCTAGTGATCGCCAGCGTTAGCCCTATTACAAAAGAATGGATCATGATTCCTAGTTGGAGGACCTAGTAAGCCATTTCAACAGTTAGATTCGTTCTTTGCTTGAATTTGAAAGACGAAGTTTGGAAAACAGACGTACCAGAATCCCGACGACCTGCCTCCTTCTGCCGACCCTCGGTTGCACGTGTTGCTCTCTCGGACTTTCGCTGATCTCCTCCTCGTCGCCCCCACCCGGTGCGTCGCTCCGGCCCCTCTCTCCATTCCATTTCTTCCCTTCCGATCCACTATCGGCACCACACTTGCAGATCCCTTGTCCTGCCCTGATCAGCCGTGGCGAGTTGGTGAGGATATCAATCGGAATGAGAACCGCAGAAGGTGGTAGGTGTGCATGAACAGTGTTGTGGTGGTGATGGTGATACCGAGAGAGCTGTGAGAGAGATCGCGTGCGGTTCGGGCGAGTGGAAATTGGGGCAGAGGCTGCGCTTCTATTGAATGGGGGAGGAAGCAGGGGTGTACGCTCTGTAACAGGAGCGACTTGTAATGTTGTATTTTCGGCGTTACTACCGTTTGAATTTAGTGACGATTCACTCGACGTCGTGATTCTGGGTACGGTTGAAGTATCTACGAGTGCTGTTGTTGGCGGGGAACGAAGGCGGGATCCTGGAGAGCGCATTCGTGATCGAGGGCGTGAGGATGGTGGAGTCCTCTCAGGAGAAGGCGGTGCAGAAGGCTCCGAATGGAGGTGATCTACATAGGTAGTAGACACATCTGTGAGCAATAAGTTAGTTAGAAACCTCCAACGAAGTAGGGGCACATTCCGCACATTCGATGAGAAATATGCCTAAGAACGACATGAGTCTATAGGTGGAGTCACCGCATCAGTCAGTGAAAGGCAGAAAAGACCAGAAGGACGTACATTAATAATCCCGTCCACCTCCCAATGTTGTGATACTGCCCCTTCACAACGGGCTTTTGCAGCGATTCATATGCATCGCCAAGAAGGTGAATAAACGCAGTTGCAAGAATTACGCCTATAATACGTTTTCAATACGGGTTGAGCAATTTAATGAAGTAAACCACTTACCTGTTCCAAAATGCTTTCCGATAAAGAATAAAATGTGTGGTATCCGGAGAAAAGCTACTTGCTTCGATATCCCGGGAAACGAGACAGCTAATAGCACACTTGTGTTTAGTAGAAGCTTAACGAACTGGAGATGCACCCACCGAAGAGCGATACAAAGAGTATGATGAACATAACCCCCACTCGAGGCTCCGTCTCTGCACCGTCTCCTGCCCATGTCCATCCTCCAATGAAAGCAGAGGTTATCTCGGGGGTGTTGAGCTTTGCGATGAAGGGCATCCGCGATGGTATTAATTCAGAGCTGCGCCGGGTGTTGTTGAGGAGGACTTCGTTTGTATCGCGCAGCGAGTCGATAGTGTGGAACGGAGAAGAAGAGGGGTGACGTGACGTTGAAATTGAATCTATAATCCGTTGTCGAAATTGGGGACCGCACCGGTGATCTCATCGCCACGGTACCCCGCACGTGCCCAAGTGGTTGACATCCAATCAAATTGCGGGTATTTCAGTGTGATTTTCGAACTCCTGTTGTCTGCTAGCGACCATTTCAACAATCCATCAAGATACGTACTATCTGAGACTCTCTGCTCTCCCTATTGGCTATTGTGATCGTCAGTAACTTCATATGAATAACACTGTTTCATTCTTCCGCGGATTCATGTGCAGACCAGGTTCGAGCCGGATCCAAACACAGCGTTGTCAGCTCATTTTGATTACCTGATATCGTATTCATCCTTGCAACAGTCTAGGAAGGTCACATAACCTTGAAAGCCAAGTGTTTGTAAGTGCTTCGACCTTTCATATACTATTCTATTTTGGATAGGTCGGATTTGTGATGTCCGCTGCATTCGTAGTTAGCCCTTTATGATGGAACCAGGACTGGGACCTGACTTATCTTCACTTGGAAACATTGCGGCAGGCGTAAGCGCAGGCATTTTGAAAGCACAGATCGCAGATATGGACGCGAAAATATTGCTCTCCAAGCGCAGCTGGATGAACTTTCAGAATAGCGTGACTCGCTGGGGTCGCAATTAATGCGAAGGAACAACGAGCTATCACTTCATATGCGTTTTCCACCGGAACTCATGTTGGATATTTCATGCTGGCGATCTTCCGAGGTCCAAAGGATGGATTTACATCCCCCTGGCTCTTTGGGAAGGTTTGCAGGACGTAGAGGGGGATAGCTTGGTCAATTCCCAAGTTATGGATCATCATAGTGATCCACATTGATCGACACAGAGTACAGGCTATTCAAGCTCGATTGCTCGAAGAATGGTTACAGCGCTCTGAGGAATGCGCACTCTCCGTCACTGCGGTAATTGACGCACACGAAATGCCGTCTCATCAGATTATAAGACCCTCGCTGCTCGTCCGGAGCGTGGAAAAGCGTTGACTCAGAAATTCCTCAGGACTGCTTTCCTGACCTTGCTGCTGTCCAGGATCATCTACCCTCCTCACGTCACTCGGGCTCGTAATTAAATGGGGAGAGGGTAAGATGGATGTTCTTATATTCTGTAATGCTCCTCGTCTTCGCGAAGTTCCGTTCTCCTGCAGCGGCTCGACGGTGGAATTACCTTTGCACCATTTAACATCATTCGGAGCGTCGTCCTGTCTTAACGTTGAAGCAATCTTCTATTTACGCCGGGCATCCTTTCTCACATACTGTGGCCTTCACGATATCGCACTTTACGAATTTCCACACAAGGAAGTTCTACGCACACAGATCCAAGCCCTATCTGTTGGCGGATGTTATTCTCCACCAGAATTCCTACTTTTCATTCCTCTGGTATCATTATTTCCACTCCTCACTCATCTTACTTTGGATCTTCAAAATATATATGCTGCTTTATCTTTTTGTTTGTTTCCGTCAGGATCACTTACTCTTCTCCAAGTGCTTGCTTTACAAAACATTATGTCGGCAGAGAACAACACATCCCGTGTCTTCATGCATTTCCATCTCTCTCAGAAATTCAGATAGCAAATTATATTTGTGGCATTACTATTCTCCTACATCTTTCATACATTTTCTTCATTAAATTCTTTGGTCCGACTAATGTGGTGACTCATTCAAAGCATCAAGCAGTTCTTCCAAATCTTCGAAGTTTGAAGTACACAGGTCGCACATATTGCACCAAGACACTTCTATTTTTTATGATAAAATCTAGAAGAGACCGTTCTCCATCTCTTCCTGGTGACGCTCTTGGTATTGTCAATCTCGACTGCTTTAACATCGCTGTGCCAAACCTAGCAACATTGTGTTCAATCAACATATAGTACAGGATCTCCGGGATTTAGTTGCGGAGGGGTTGGATTCCTCTACTGTTTATGATGATAAACCCAAGTTCTTAAGCAATATTATGTGCATAGTGAGGTGAAATTCTTTCTAACATAAGACCGTTGTGTAGTATTTTACTTACGTACTTGTTTCCCGAACGTTAGTACTTTGATCAAACACTGCGGTTTGCGTATTTCCAGGGATTTATCTACTGCTTGAGCAATCTATGCGTTGGATGCTGCCACTTTAGCGCCGATACAACTATTGAGCTACGTCGAAATTCCACATCTCGTCCTCGAAGTATGACAATTTTGTCTGACACCATTCAAAAATATCCATAAATTTAACCAAACTAGTTTACACCGTACTGAAGGTCCCTAGCATCTCAACTACGTCTTATATGCTTGCCAATATACGTCTTAACACTATTCAATTTAGAGATTGATGTTAATAGGAACGCAGCCAATAGCGACGATGCCATTCTAATTATTATTCCGATATTAGTCAATGCTTCAGCAAGACAAACCAACAACATACAAAGTTATTATTCTCGCAGCAGACTGGCTGAGCAGTGCAGGAGTTGCCTCCAATCCCGATGACACTGATGGGAGTACAGGTGATCCCACTGAAATCAATAAAGTGAGCAGATCAGTCACCATAACTCGACAATTGTAAGATGTAAATCGTACTTACACGAGGGCAGTAACATCCTGGACGACAATTCCAAGGAGTCCCAATAAAAGGGCAGCGGATGGAGAATTTGCAGCTTGGACGGAGTTGCAGCATTGAATAGAACCTACGACACAGTGTCAGGAATAAGAAAATGGCTTGTTTCTAACTAAATTTACCGGTGTTGCACTGAGAAGTCGTAACTGTGGTGGTGGTAGCAGGCTAATTAAAACAAATCAGTCAAATCGTGATATATAGTAGAATAAATTATATACTTACGGCTGTGACTGTTACCGTTGTAGTTGCGGGTCTGCAAGAAGAATAATCAGCTATGTTTTTTCAAGTTTACTTTGGAAAGCCTAAAGAACATACCCTGTGGTCGTGGGGACATTCCAAGGCTTGGCGGCAGCAAGGATTGTAAATGCCACAAGAACATAGAGGACGACAGCGGAGATACGAGAGAACATTTTAGAAGATGGGAGTTTATCTGGGAGGTCGCTGAACAGTTTGAAGTGGTTGTTCGACTGAAGTTCTTTGGCGGAACTGGTACTGCTTTTATACGCTGGGTGAATGTCTCATGGAATGAGATCATTTCTGTTTGCATACAATGTACCTGAGCATAAGTCAGGCTTATCCCATGCCAAGCAATAAACGTTTGAGCATAATATATCAAAGCTTCGTCATTGCAGAAAATTTATCTTCGATGACAGCCGATGTCATATGTTTTGTCTTCGAGTTTCTTCTGGAAGTCAATGAGTAACGTAACAAGGTCAGGCGAACTGGGTACATATCTTGGCAGCTTCATGTCGATTGGTGAGAAATGTACGGTCATATCAGCAGGTGCGTCATTGTGCAGTCATATGTCGGGGTTAAGTAGTCTCACTGTACTGTAATGGCAGTATTACCAGAGTACTGTACGTAATCAGGAACTTGGCCACATTAGGTACTCGGCCAGAGCTATATTTCTCGACGAAGAGAAGAGATATTGGCGTGGCCTTGGGCTTGTTGGAAAGAGAAAGGTTTGTGCTATACAACCATGAAAATTCCATTCTAAAACGCTTCCTACTTTTTTCCTAATCACTCTCTGAATGCCAAAATTGGCCAAAACCTTTATTTTGCAGAAGCCCAAACTTAATACCATAATATTTCATCAAGGATAGAACACTTGTCATTGATTTAAATTTAATCTTGGAACTTGATGTCATGAGATTGATATTTAAGAATTTGAACTGTTGTATTTTTGCAGGTTGTTGAGGAATCGAGGTGGTGGCCGACATCCTGGTAAATGTAAAAAGTGAATTAAGAGTACTGTGTGCACTCTAAAACTGTCTTATTCTCTATTTTTCAGCAAATCAAGTTCTCGAGACATTTCACTACCTATAGGTACTAAATTTTTCTCTTGGTATTCAAAACTCGACAAGCAGTGTTCAAAATGAGCTAATGTGGCCTGATTATGTACAGTATAAATTATCGTCAACTTATCCTAAAAGGCTGCTGTGAGAAAATAGCAATGAGTGTTCCATCCTAACAGAGTTTACAGAGTTGGGTGGGAATTCTTGCATGCAAGTTGTGCCACGTCAACACTATGCTTATGTGCCTCTCCTTCCTATCTTACCAGTATCTCTCAACTACCACCTTGCAAATCATACCTGCATTCCATAATTCTTCTGAGCAATCTATATTCTTCACTTTCTTCCTTTTTCTATCTCTCCAACAATATCAGCACTCATCAATCCTTACAAATGCCTCCACTATGCAATTCTCATGGCCAACATCTGTTTACAAAACCAGTCAGTGGCATGCTCAAATGTGAACTTGAAGCCCTTGCAACTCACTTCAACATACTGGGACATGGCTCTGTTGTGGAATTGCAGGATAGGCTGAAGACCTACCTCAACTATCATGAAGAACAATTTGCCAATAATGCTATCTATCAATGTTTATATCCTTGCCAAGGCTGACCCAGACTTGACCAACCCAAGGAAGGAGCACACCCTCCTCCTCCACCACCTCTGCCTCCTTCTCCACCTCCTCCTTTCCCTCCTCCCTTTCCTCCTACTCCTCCTTCTGCCTTCCTGCTAGTACCACCTAGACTGTCAGGGTTCACTATATTCCTGGAATATATTTGGCCCATGGAATATATTTTATCCATAGAATGTTCTAGAACATG
>JASFDH010002750.1:0-10078 GCA_036937195.1 Nidularia pulvinata | reverse complement strand
CTATATTCCATATTCTAGAATATTCCATGGATGAAGTATATTCCATGGGTCAAGTATAGTCCAGAAATATAGTGAACCCTGACATATTTAGACAGTGTAACTAAGCCAAGCAGACACTGTAGATAGAGATGTGACCATAGACTATTATTGTACATGAAATCAATATCAGCCACTTTTTTCTAACTATTTACTTTTTTGCTTCCTTCTTCTTTGATCCACCTGCCACCTTTCCCTTCATTGTTTCCTTCTCCTTCTCCTTCTCCTTCTCCTTCTCCTTCTCCTTCTCCTTCTTGTTCTTGTTCTTGTTCTTGTTCTTGTTCTTGTTCTTGTTCTTGTTCTTGTTCTTGTTCTTGTTCTTGTTCTCCTTCTTTTCCTTCCCCTTCTGCTTTTTGTGGGATGTTTTTCTATTTCATTTGCTTTCTGCATCACCACTTTCTTCACCACCACTGCCTCCTCACTACCACTTTCACCATTACCTCCACCACTTTTAATCCACCTTTTAAGATCAGCCATATTATAAACTTCATCCAATTTCTAAACTTCCTCAAAAGGAGGACTTTTGCCATCAGTCTCAAGCCATTGAAGCATATTTGGATAGTCAGAAACCATTTCAGAGCATCACTGTAATCATTGTGCCATGGTAGAGAGTGCAAAGAACAGAGCAATAATCTCCTTTGTGGTTGGATGATTTGGTTCATGCCACTCATTATTGTTTTTCAGTTGAGTGACTTTAGCATTGGCCTTCAGAAAAGCTTTGTACTTTTTCCAGTGAAGAATAACCTCTTTGCTAGAGGTCCTCTCTGCAAGACTAGGTGGTATATCCAGCTGCTGAACTAAATCCCTTTGATAAGCATTCAAAGTTGATCAAGTTCCACTCTGGACTAAAGTTGGAACAGATGAGACAAAAGATCTAGTATGAATGAAGCTTGGAATGGAAGGGGCAGAAGCAGTTGGAGTGGAACTCAGCACTGAAGAAATGTTTGATGCTCCATTTCCCATCTAGTTATTCATTAATATATCAGAACATGAAATCAAATTAGTATACTCACAGTAAATATCTTGACAACCTAATCATTATCAACAAAATCCTTTGTAACCTTTTCATTCTCATCTACAACAACATCATATCACCCTCAAAGATTCCACATATTGTGTTTGTAAGAAACATTTTCTGATTATTCTCTAAGCTCCATCTATATTAGAATGGGATCACAAAATTATAATTAAGAATACAAACTGCTGATGTCAGAGTGACATCTCATGAGTTGTTTCAGAATTGGAGAAATATTTGAAACCACATCATGTTTGATTTCCATTATAGGCTTCAGGGCCTTCATATCAGTTTCACTGGGCTTGGTATCAGCAGTGTACAGAATAACTTTGCCAGTTATTAGTTGAACATCATTGAAGACATCATCTGCATCTGCAAAGTTAAATGTGTTTCCATGAGCATGTCCACATAAGCTCCCTCCTATAATAACTCATAAGAGAAATGAAGTACATTTTATTTTTAGCATTACATGTAATGCAAGAAGCTCCATGCAGCCTTGGAGGACTGTTTGTGGACTCAACATTTTAATATCTGATACAAGCTATATAAAAAAATAACTATAAGGAAGTTATACAGTACAAACCTTTATCAGAAGCTGGTCAAGATGATGGAGAGAGCATGAGAATATCTACATTAAAATAAAATGAATCATTATTACTTCAAAATTAATTAAATAATATCTACCATCTACTTATATCATAGTTACAATTACTCATATAAGATTAGTTGAGACACATACACACACATATATATACATACCTCTTGGGCTAGCAGTGGGAGCTGAAGCAATGGTGTTCATGCTGATGTTGTTGCCATCTCTGACATCATCCATATCACTATCCTCACCAGTCTTGTTGAGTTGGGTGCTATCATGCATGGTCTTGTTGGGTTGGGCTGGGTGGGTGTTGTTGGCACTGCTGTTGGTATTGTTGGTGCTGGCACCAGCAGTCTTGTTGAGGTGGGTGCTGCCATGCATGGTCTTGTTGGGTTGAGCATGGTGGGTGTTGTTGGTGCTATTGGTGTTGTTGGTGCTGTTGGTGTTGTTGGTGCTGTTGGTGTTGTTGGTGCTGTTGGTGTTGTTGGTGTCATTGGTGCCTTCAGAGTTGTTGGTGCTGTTGGTGTCATTAGCACTGTTGTTGGTGTCACCAGTGCCATTGTTGATGTTGTTGGTATCATCATTGGTGTTGTTGGCACTGGCATCAGCAATCTTGTCAGGTTAGGTATGGCTGTTGGTAATCTTATCAGGGTGGGTATCAGAGGTGCTCATGTTGTTGAGAGTGCTTGTGTCATTGGTGCTGCTGGTATCCTTGATGCTGCTCTTGCTGGCAGTGCTGATATCCATTGTGGTAGCCTCAAGATCTCACCTGCAGATCCTATGTCCTGGCTGCATGCTTGTGGTTTGGAACATACCTGAGCTGATGTGGCTGCAGATAGAATATGGGTAGGTGGGGCAATACTGATGCCACTTGCCTCAAGCTCACATTCAGTGCTGGGGAAGGGCATCAGCATAGATATAGGGTAGGAGTAAGGACTCACTGTGTCAGCTTAGCTGGGACCCCACCAGCATTGATAATGTCATCCTTAGCAGCCCTTATGGCCGAGGTTTTTTTGGGGGAGGATGAATATGTCAGCACAAAAAGGGAGAGGAGAGAGTAGGGAGATGTACTAGTTTCCCTTGCCATTCTTCTTATTCCCTTTCATCTTGTCCCCTTCTATATTTCCCTCCTTAGCATTGTTCTTTGCAGCAGAGGCTTTCTTCTTGGGTGGCTCAGTAAAGTTGCAGCATGCTTGCATGTTTCAAGGAGTATTGATGTGTTGGCAGGTAGAGGAGGCAGGTTACTGGCCTTACATTTGTTTGCTCTGGTTTCACAAGGCATGTTAGTTGTAGGTGCTAGGTGTGTGATGGTAGCAATGGCAGTCAATGATAATGATGTTGGGAGAGGTGATGGAGCTGGCAATAATGGTGATATGTGTTCATGTGATGTTTCACTACATGGTGTACTGCCATGTGCATGCATAGTGAATGCACAATAAATAATATTAGATGGACTCCAATTATATTCCCTTGTGGTCTAGTGGTTATATTTTTAAGTGCTGTGTGTAAGCCAGCATGGCATAAAGAGTTCAATTCTTGTCATTTACATTTATTTTTATCTTATATAATAGTAATAGTAATAGTAATGAAATAAATTGGCTCTATCAGAAGTGAGAAATAAATTATTTGTCCATTGTAATCCAATGGACTCTAGTTAACTCTAATTACACTCCAAGTATTTTCAAATAGTGTAAAAGTCCAATTAGTTCAATAGACTCCAGCTTGTCTCATCAGACTCCATTGGAGTACAGATAAAATTTGCAGTACAAAATGCAAAAAAATGTTCTGTCAAAATATTCACTGTACTCCAAAAACTGTCATAGAGTCCAATGGAGTCCAAATAGAACAGGTGGGGAGTGTAAAGACCTCACTTTGTCCTATTGATTCAAATGGCTGGGGTACAACATTTTGGAAGTATTATTTTCTTCTTACTGGGGCAGACCATTACATCTCAGATGCAAGAAGCCAGAATCCATTCCTGCAGAGATCTATGTCTTAACACATATCAGGAGCAAGGAGAGTGTCAAAATGTGAGTTTCTCATGAGACAACAAAAGCCTGAAGAGAACTAAGTGAAATTCCTGATAGCAATGTGATTGAAGCTCTTATCAAAAGTGAAATAGAATAGAAAGAAGGTGTATGTGATGTGTCAGCTTCAACAATATTACTACACAAAGTTAAACACATAAGGGATGATACAATAGCAAAGAAACTTGGGCAAATATAATCTATGATGACAGTTCACTGGCCCTCTGTCATGAGCTTATTTCCAGGTATGGCCTAGAGTTCCCAGGCAGATAATAACACAGTGGGAGCAGGGGTAATAGCTAGAGGCTCCAAAGATATCTACTGGGGGACAGAATTCAAAGTGGATAGTGGCCTCAGCTTATGTGCTGTACCCCCTTCATTCCTAATGTCCAATTTACAGATGACATTCAGTGGAATAGTTCAGGGGTGATAGTGTATGATACTCAACTTCCTGACCAGAGATCAGTCAGGAGAAATCTCCAGGAACTGGAGATCTTGTTGAGAATGAATAACATTGATGAGAAGAGATTTAGCAAGTGAGGATGGTTGAGAATGTTTAGAAGCAGCTCAGCCAATGAGTAAAGGCTGGTAGTAATGTTAATTAACAAACTGAAGTTCTATGGTACAATTGAGGTACTTAAGTACTAAGAAATATAGCTACCCAGAATAATACTGCAAAGTACTAAATCATACTAAGTAAAAATGAAGTAAGTGGGTCAAATAAAAGAGGGCATATGACAATAGCTAGGAGATATAAACTAAATGTCAACACAAAAGATACACTACTAAATGACTAGTGTCTGTGGTGGAAACATAGTAATAGTGAAATAGAGATAGACCAGAGTGAACCTGAGTAAACCAGAGACAAGCAGAGAGTTGGGAGAGAGTCAGGATTGTTTGTAAACAGCCTGAATATTGCAACTTGTCATATCCTGTTCCAGCTGTTACTTGTCACCCATCCTGTTCCACCCCAACTTGCCACAATCCTAAGTACTTGTGGCTGAGTCTTGGCTATGTTGGTCACACTTCAGCATATTTGCCACATCTTGGCCAACTCAGATATTATGCATTGAGTCTTCATTTCAAACTAGTCTCCTTTCAAGTACTTTATCCTTCATATCCACAAAGCCTTTTAGTTAGCAGCCTTAGTCTCCGTATATTCTCTGTTCATCTGACTCTCTCCACAATTTAGTTACAACCTGACCTCTACCTCCACATGCTTTGTATCTCTTCATTGGACTTAGTATCAAATAGCTTATCTCTAAAAATAGTATATAAGCAGTAATATTCAAGTTGTAGTTCTTTAGTTTGTTAATTGCATTGTCAATCTGCTTCCTGGCTTGATACTCACTCTATACTCTCTCAACCTCTTGTTCAATCCTTCAGCCACTTTGGCCAACCTATGGCCAAATCTTGGCTGAACTTTTGTTTCTTGTCACAAACTGGGCTCTCATTCTTACTCCAACCTCTGTCCTCATTGTTTGTTAGTCTAAAATACAGGGCTTGGATAGTGGGTGGCATAGCACATAAGCTGAAGCCAACATTCTACATTGTCTAGTGCCTTTGTGTATCATTGGACTCATACCTCAGCTGTATTGTACTTCTTGTCTGGCCATATTCAGGTCTTGACAGTTGTAAAAAAATATGGGTCATGTTTACAGAATAACAAAGATTAACTGCTTTAAAGCTGTTTATGCAATATTAGTCTTGTCTAAATCAGCTATTATGCTCATTGGAATTACCTGATATACTCTATATTTTTTTAACAGACTATGCAGCCTGCTTACCATTTAAACTTTTCCAATATGCATAAATAAAATTAAGGGAGCATGTTCAGGGTTTAGATGTGACATAATTAGAGTGAGTGGCTTAATTAGAGGCTTTCAACACAAAACACTGTAGAGAATCATGAAATCACAATTATCTGACAATCTGGCTGCAACAAAATATATTAAATAAAAATATCTACCTTTTCTTGCAGCTAGTTTTATAGCTTATTTGATTTTACAAATGCCCTAAAGGAATTACTGGAATTTTGCCATTTTGTCATGCTTTGCTTACATAAACACCATCAGAACATGTGATGCATATCTTATCTTACTCAGCTATAGATGACTCAGATGCTTATTCAGCCTAGCTATGCAGTAGTTAGTCATCTCTTCAGAATATTCTAGAAGTAGTGGTTAGTAGTATATAAGCCCCTCATATACAGTAGTTAGCCTCAGCTTTAATCTCTTAGGATGTCCACTATCAAGTGAGAACTAGCCATACTCCTCTCATCCTCATCTACCTTTCCTTCTCTTGTCTTTACTCTTTCTATTTGGTGGCCATGTCCTTTGTGATAGTGTTGCCATAACAATAGCAAGCCTATGCCCTATCCTAGTGACTACATTATAGTTGCCATACCATCTGCTCCAACATTAGCAAGTGCTGGCAACCACATTCCTGAATTTTCTCTTCTATTTCTCATCCAACCTCATTCTATGTCCATGCTTGCATACCCTAACCCTCACCAGCAACCCCACAAGCAAATAACAAGGACTACACATTGGATATACTTCAGGATCTTGAGTGGAAGTTAGATAAGGCTGAAGAGTAGAGGAAGCAGGATGCAGAAAAGGCACAAATGTAGAGGAGACAAGATGCAGAGAAGGCATAAATGCTGAGGAAGAAGGACCAGGCAGATTCTGAAAAAAAAGCAGAGGAACAGAGCTGCAAGCTAGGGATAAATATCAGAGAACTGGAGAACAAGATCAAGTGCCTTGAGCAGTATGCTAGCTAGTGAGAACTTGAGTGGAAACAGAAGGATGAAGCCACTAGGCAGTATATTGAAAGCCTTGCTTCTGACATTGATGTAACCACTGATTTCCTTGCTGTCAGGGTGTGTCTCTCTCCTGTCTCCTTTCTTTCATCTAATACCTTTTGGATCCAGGATAAGGCTGTACTCAATTATATCAAGTTCTGAAACTTGCTGAAGAGGAGATGTAGTGCAGTTAGCTTAGAACTTAGAATATACCTTCTGAGTTTGTCTCAAAACACTCTCTCAACTTTGCAAGTTTGTGGGGGCAAGTCTGAATAGACTTTAGATTGAAAGAGTAAAGAAATGCAAAAGAAATAGGTAAATAAGGGTTTTTTCGGTTTTATAATGCAGAGGATGACAATCCACTCCTCAAGAATAATTCTAAATGCACAAAAATGGTTTTCCTTTCTCTGACACTTGCAAGTAATATTTCTTTGAGTCTGGAGGTAGTATTCTTTCCTCACAGAACCCAAAAATGCGAACTAGCTAAGGATAGTATTCTTTCCTTTTGCCAAATCAAAAAGAGCAGTAGTATTCTTTCTGCTCAAGTACTCAGTCAAGGAGTAGTATTCTTTCTCCTGACTTTGCAAAAATAACAAGTTGTGAAGGGTGGTATTCCTTCCCTTAAAACAAACAAGGCAGTAGTATTCCTTCTGCCAAAATACTAAGTCAAGGAGTAGTATTCTTTCTCCTGACTTTGCAAAAAATGTGAACTAGATCCTAGGGATGGTATTCCTTTTCTTAAGACTTTGCTCAATCAAATGCTTAGCACAAAGAAGTAGTATTCTTTCTTCTTTGACTGCAAAATTATACTAACTGCTCAGCTAAAGAAGTAGTATTCTTGCTTCTTTGATTTCACAGAAAAATGCGAAACAAGTAGACTTAGAAGTCTAATTATCTCTTATAAAATCCAACAGCCCTCTTATGTTTTCTTATGTTTTTCTTATATGTTTTCACTTTTTCTCACTATTATATGTCTTACAGGCCTCTTTGAGTAGAAATTATGCTTTCCCTTTGGCTAAGCTTGTCTAAATAGCTATCAATGATGCCTACTGATTGCTACAAGCAGGGGGTGTGTGCAAAACCTCTCTACTTCTATGTTTTTCGCTTTTTCTCACTATTATATGTCTTACAGGCCTCTTTGAGTAGAAATTATGCTTTCCCTTTGGCTAAGCTTGTCTAATAGCTATCAATGATGCCTACTGATTGCTACAAGCAGGGGGTGTGTGCAAAACCTCTCTACTTCTATGTTTTTCGCTTTTTCTCACTATTATATGTCTTACAGGCCTCTTTGAGTAGAAATTATGCTTTCCCTTTGGCTAAGCTTGTCTAAATAGCTATCAATGATGCCTACTGATTGATATGAGCAGGGGGGGTGTGCAAAACCTCTCTACTGCTTCCTGGGTCTGCTTCTAGGATTTTTATCTCCTTTTCTCCTTCTTATTTCAGAGTTTTTTTCTAAAATAGAGCTGTGCTTGCCATTCTATGCTGACTGAGCATGTTGTATTGCTGACTGAACATGTCTGATGTTTTGCATTATTTTTATTCTGCATTTTTATCACTTGTTTCATTATCTCCTTTATATTAACAGCTTGGGGATAGTCTAATAATAGGAAAAATGCAATCCCTGGGAGATCTTTTCCCACTATAGCTGATAATGTATGCTTAAGAGCTTCTTATATGCTGGTAACAGGACATTTATAGTATTTATTTTATATTGCAGAAAATATGACTATAGAGTTGCTTAAAGTACTGTATGACAATACTTGTTTTCCTACTCTTCAGTACTTGGTGATACTTGAGAGCCTTGTATATACATGTTATGTTTAGCAATTGTTGCCAAATAAATAGATACACAGTGCGGTCTCACAGCTGCAATTAGCTGTTTCTATCACTTGTCTGTTATTCTGAATGTCATGTAGGTACATACATGCTTCATTTAATGTATAGCCATTCTTACTTCTAGTTCTCCAAATAATATGCACATTATATTATCTGAATTCATTATTTCTTATTTAAATTTCAAAAAAATTCATATTTTTGGGTGTAGATAGCTGCACAGCATATCATTGCTATACCACATGCAGGCCTTGCTTGCCATGTCATTTGAACTGTCCAATGATAGATGCTTTGCATCAACCTGGTTATGTGAGGCTTTCAGTCCACCTTCCTCTTTTGAGGAGCAACAACAGCTACTATTGGCAATGTTTGAGGAGAGATATCCAGTCAAGCTGTACTCTTGACAACCAAAACCACTGTCCATTTTCTGACCTCTGACTATGGTAGCACTTGAATGCATTTCCAGAGATGTCTCAGGAGTTTCTAGTTATTCTTCCTGCCCCCTACTACCATGATGTTATCTGGCCAGGAATTCTAGGTTATACCCAGAAACAAGTTTGTAACACAGTGATGGAAAGTTATTAGAGACAATTTGGGTGAGTGACAACTAAAGATCAAGTCTAGTGTCAAGGGAAAATTAAGACAAGCTGACCAAAAGTCAACTAGAAGGGAATTGGAGAGAAGTTGGAAGTCAGAATATGAGAGAGACTGAGAACCTAGCAGAGAGACTAGAAAATATCTCAGTCAATATTCAGAATGCAGATACACAGCAGTAACTGCTACTAAGCATAGAAATGGTAACAGAGTGAAAGGGAAATGGGGTATCATGGTTATTGTCATATCCCTGTATGATACAGTGCTCACCATCTTTGGACTGTTTACAATCAATTCTGATACTTTCCTGACTTCCTGCTTGTCTCCAGTTTTACTCAGGTCCACTCTAGTCCTTTTTTCTATTTTTGTACTCATTGTGTTTCTGCCACATAAACTATACTGTTTGTAGTATATCTCTCTGCATTAACATTCAATTCATATTCCTTAGTTTTTGTTGTATGCTCTCTCTTCTTTGACCCACTTACCTTTCTATTTCACTAGTGTGATTTAAGTACCTTGCAAGATTACTCTGGGTACTTATATTTTTTAGTATTCAAGTACTTCAAATGTACTGTAGTACTTCAGTTTGTTAATTATACATCTCTCCACCTTCTAACTCAGTGGATAAGCTACCTCCAATCATGCTCAACCATCTTCACTTGTTTATTTCCTTCTTGTCATCATATTTTGTGCTCTCAACAAGATCTCCAGTCTCCAGAGACTTCTCCTGACTAATTCTCTAGTCAGGAAGTTGAATATCAATTGTTCACATCCTGGATCAGCTCACTCACTATCATCTGTAAATTGGATGTTAGGAATGAAGGAAGTGCAGCACATAAGCTGAAGCCATTGTCCATTCTTGTCAAGACCCAAACACAGCCAGACAAGTAGGACAATATGGCCGAAGAGCAAGTCCTATGGTACCTAGAGATGCTAGACAATGTAGGACATTGGCTTCAGCTTATGTGCTGCACCACCCACTATCCTAGGCCTGTATTTAGAGTAGGAGTTAAGAACAATTAAGAATGAGTAATGAGAGCTCAGCTCGTTAGAGAGAAACAATGGTTGGCCAACAGTCGGCCGAAGGTTGGCCAAAGTGGCTGAAGTATCAGACAAGGGTTGAGAGAGTATAAGGATCGTATCAAGCCAAGAAGTGGATTGACAATACAATT
>JASFDH010002749.1:0-10078 GCA_036937195.1 Nidularia pulvinata | reverse complement strand
TCACAATATACTAGTTACTCACTCCAGGACTCAGCCTTAGCTTGTCTTGCTCATTGCAAGTGTTGAACTGCTCTGCTACTCTTCCTACTTCAACAAATTTATATTCTCAATTCTTGGGTCAACAATGCCTCATTTAGGCTTCAAATCCAGATTCTCAATTCTTGGGTTACTTGCATCAATACATGGATTATTTTTATGGGTTGGCCTACACCAAAATATGTATGACATTTCTTTGGGTTGGAGCACACCAAGAAATCAATGCTGCCTTGTCTAGGCTTCAGATTCTGATTCACAATTCATGAGTTAATATGTACCAAACCATTGTATGGTTTTCTTATGTTGATCTACATCAAAATATATGTTATATTTCTTTGGGTTGGAGCACACTGAGTAATCAATATATGACATTTCTTTGGGTTGGATCACACAGAAAATTCAATGCTGCCTCATCTAGGCTTCAAAGTTAAGATCCTCAATTCTTGGGCCAGTATGCACCAAGACCTTGTGTGACATTCTTGGGTTGGTGTACACCAAAATATTTATCACATGTCTTTGGGTTGGGGCACACTGAGTATTCAATATATGGCATTGCTTTGGGCTGCTGCACACCAAGAATTCCATGTATTTTATTCAGGTTGGAGCACACAGGGAATTCAATGCTTCCTTGTCTAGGCTTAAAAATCAATAGAAAAAGTTATATAGGATCTTCTAGATTTCAATACAAAACATCACCAACTTGTGTTTGGTTGAGTATTTTGTGTTTTTCTCAAGACCATACTACAAAACTTGTATTGATGTTGAGGTCATTACCAATGAAACTACAGGCTGGCTATCAGGTGGTACCCCTTTCAAAAATTTGCAAAAAATCAATACAACAAGTTGTATAGGAATTTCTAGATTTCAATACAAAACTTTACAAACATGTGTTAGGTCAAGTATTTCACATTTTTATTAAGACTGGACTACAAACCTTGTATTAAAGTCAAGGTTCTCTCTAATAGAAACATAGGCTGGCTATCAAATGGTACTACATTCAAAAAGTGGCAAATAATCAATACAAACATCTCAAACTTGTGTTTGGTCAATTATTTGTGTTTTTCTTGATTTTGGCTTGACAAACTTGTATTGAACTTGAGCTTGTTTGTGATATAACCATAGTCTGCCCATCAGATGGTCCCATTTTCAACATTTTAAAAGATGAAAAGTATTGAATGCAATATAGTGGACCCTGTTCAACAAGTCCTCTTGAATAAATCCTATTGGCTGTCAGCCACTCACTGGAATTTATCTGATCTGTGCTCAAGAAATACAACATCTCTGATGTTGATGAAAGATATTCAGTGCATATTTTAAACTTTGGGATATGTAGTGTACATATATGAAAGTGTATTAGAAGTTGTCCAAAGATATTCTATAAAGAAGTAAATATTTGACGCAAACATTAGTACTTCTCCCTACTAAATGAAGTGCTTGTAACCAGTGCTTGACCAGCATCAAACATTATTGCAATAGTCTGACCACTTCTTGTGACAATAAAAAATCAGATACATTCTTGGTAGTATCTCAGCATGAATTGGATGCCAAATGTCAAAAAGTATTGGGAGGTCTCAGAGTGAATTATTGTAATAGCACATGTGTTGATCATTAGGTTAAAGTGAAATCAAGAATCCATTTTGCAAATGACTATATTTCATCCCATTTCAAGAATATATTAGGCAGATCTTCACCAATTTGCATAGGTATTTTTTCAAACGGTATATATAATGGTATAATACACTCCTATAGCTTTATATAATGTGAGTATAATAACATGGTGCCAGAAAGTAGAATATGCAATAAATTTTTGTGGATTTGAGATCTTGTCTGTTTTCTATATAGCTCATCTCAAATTCAAGACATGTTTTCAGTGATTCCAGATATACACAACCCACTGCAAAAACATCAAAACTTGTTGTAATATGACACAAATAGTTTGGAGTAAACATGTTCTGCTACATATGATTGAATCCTATTGTATCATTGTATGGCTTAAGGTTAATAGATATATATTCAAGGATAGAACATATATTTAAGACACCAAAGATTTATTTGAAAGTAAAAAATGAAGGTTCAGATGATAAAATAAGATAATACACTCTGAAATTTTGAAGTTCCTACTTATTTCAACACTGGTGCCTCAGTACTGAGCATAATATTGGTGATATTGTAAAAATAGGCTCAGATCCATCTGAGCCATCACATAAACTATTCCCATGATCAGTTGATTTTGCTGTGTGCTAGCAAACACAAACTCCCCATTAGGGCTGCCAACCATACCATATGCAAGTGAAAAGGGTATGTTTTCTGTAGGGTAGAATGTCAATATATTTGTTATACTGCCTTACAGACTGTTCACAGCCTCTTAAGTTTGTGGGTGCAAGTCTGAAATGTGATTCTATTTGAAAATGTGATACAAAATGCACAGGTGATATAAAATATGTCTAACACTATGCTAGCTAGATGCAGTGAATGGTCTTCCTTTTCACTAATCTAGCTACACACTCATTGAGATGGTCCTCTTGTCTCTAGAGCTTGCAAGGTCACTTTGATCTATGAGTAGATAGGCTCCTTCTCAATATAATATCTTAAATCTCCAAGGGTGGTCTTCCTTCCCTTGCAGATAATAATGGACTCTCTAAAACTAACTAGGGATGGTCTTCCTTTTCCTTTAAATTCCCCAAACACTGTGGTCTTCTTGCTGTCTTTGGGTGAAGATCCCAGGAGATGGTCTTTCTCCTGAAATCACACTTTTTACAAATTAGGTTCTACTATGTTCCCTTTTCTCTCTTTATGTGTGGCTGTTAGAGTTCACATCTGAAGCCAAACAATGTCCCCATTGCCTTGGTTCAGCTGTGCTATGGCTGCTCTTGGACATGGCTTAGCTATGTTGGTTCCATCTGATTTCCAGATGTCAGTGCTATATTCAGTACTGCTGTGCTCCAGGTGTTTCTTTATTCTAGCTAGCCTGTTTTCTGCTGTACTTAGGACATTGCTATTGTACTCTATCCTGTTGTAGATAGTTGCTTTCACTAACATCATGATTTAGATGCTGAGATGTGGTTTTCTCCTAGTGTTTAGGTGTAGATCCACCTAGGGCATACCACAAGTATGGCCTGTAAATGTACAGGGTCCCATTATGGCAGTTTCTATCCAATCACCCATACCATACACAGGATTTTCCACTAGCCAAAAGGTATAGTACAGTCAAATTGCAGAAGTAATATAGTATATGGCACAGTAGAGTATACAAAAAATTTGTTTGTCATTCTGAATATAGGAAAGTGTATTAATCAGTCAAATAATAAGTGAAATAAGATCAGCAGGAGTGGTATATTGTGTACCACAGGATAAAATCCACATAAGCTTGATGAAATAGAAAATATTGGAGCTCAAAAAAGAACCAATGAAATGGAGATACATGGAGCTTGAGCAGAGCCAATGAGATATATAAACATTGCAGTTTGAGCTAGCCCAATAAAATAGAAAAGAATTGGAGCTATCAAGAACCAACAAAATAAATGAACACTGAAGATCACAAAACCTCATTTGCATGGCTGGATGACCTAGGTTAGACAGGTCTAATGAAATATACAAATACTGGAAGTCAAGAAAATCCAACATAAGAGAAAAACATTGCATGGCCATGTGTCCCATGAATTATATTAACACCAGAACTCAAGCAAGGCAAATGAAATCTACAAACACTGGAGTGCAAACAGAGTTGGTGAAAGATATGAACATTAGAGCTCATGCAAGCCTAATGAAAAGAAAAACATTGGAGCTCAAGCAAGACCAATGAAATCAAAATACATTTGAGCTCAAACAGAGTAAATGAAGTGGATGAACATTGCAGCTCAAGCTAGCTCAATGAAATGAAAAAAAATTGGAGCCTAGCTCAATGAAATGAGCCCCAACCCAAATAAATCCAACATATAATTTTAGTGCTTGAAAGTCTGATCCAGTCTGGTCTTTTGACCTCAAGAGGCTTGGGCTGAGGCTGAGATTGGTCTTCTTCAGTTCTAAGAATGCAAAAAAACCAGATTGGAGCAATGTAGACCAGTCTACATCAGTCTTATGCAAATTTTTGCAGTCTTAGAACCTGTTTGGATTGGTTGCAGTTGGGACTGGTTAAGAACTGGCCTTTGCTATTTTTTTAGAGCCTTAAATTAGTCTTCTAAGTGGAATATTCACTATATGTAGCTGGATATCTAGAATTAAATGCATTACACATGTAACTATGATGCATAAAATTATTGCAGTACTTTAGAAACTACATAATATATCTCAGGGTGTTTTAACAGTCAAAATAAGTCTGAGAATGTTGGAAATAGGGAACTTGTGGCTAATTTCGCTAAAATTACCAAATTTACTATATCTTTTTCAGTTTGTAACTAAAAATTATGATTAGTATCTCGTTCCAAAGCGTTCACATAGGTTTACCTTTGTGCAAGTTTTCACCAGGCCAAACTGGTTTTTCATCGGTCCACCAAATTTCAAATTCCTAATGGACCATTGTTATAATTTTCATCAGCCCTGTTAATTTGTGGTCCAAATCAGTCCAAGTCCAGTCAAGTCTTGGTCTTTTTGCAGTCTTGTAGCTGGACTTCCAAGGGTTATATATTTCAGTGTAGACCAACCCAAAAATAAAATCATACCTTGGTGAATCTTGACCCAAGAGTTGAGAATCTGAACCTGAAGTTTAGACAAGGCAGCATTGAATTCTCAGTGTGCTCCAACCCAAATAAAGTACATCAAATTCTTGGTGTGCAGCAACACAAAGCAATTTCATATATTGAATGCTTGGTGTGCCCCAAACCAAAGACATGTGATAAAAATTTTGGTGTACACCAACCCAACAATTGAGGATCTGAACTATGAAGCCTAGACAAGGCAGCATTGAATTTTTGATGTGCTCCAACCCAAAGAAATGTCATATATTGATTACTCAGCTTACAAAGTCTTGGTGCATATTGACCCATGAATTGTGAATCTGAATCTGAAGCCTAGACAAGGCAGCATTGATTTCTTGGTGTACTCCAACCCAAAGAATTGTCATACATATTTTGGTGTAGGCTGACCCATAAAAATAATCCATGTATTGATGCATAGTGACCCAAGAATTGAGAATCTGGATTTGAAGCCTAAATGAGGCATTGTTGACCCAAGAATTGAGAATATAAATTTGATGCCTAAATGGGGTAGCATTGAATTCTTGGTATGCTTCAACCCAAATAAATATCATAAATATTTTAGTGTAGGCCAACCCAACAAAAAATATCATGTCTTGGTGTATATTGAACCAAGAATTGAGTACCTGAGATCTGAATCCTAGCTGAGGTTGTGTTGAATTTTTGGTGTGCTCTAACCCAAGAAAGTAAAAAAATTCTCAGTATACAGCAACCCAGAAAAACAAACACCCAATGTCTTGGTGTGGCTCAGCCCAAAAATCATAAATCTGGGTTCAAATACACTGAAAAATCTAGTGTGCTCCAACCCAAAGAAATTCATACAAAATCTTGGTACATATTGACCCAAGAATTGGGGATCAAAGCCTTGACAAGGTGGTGTTAAATTCTTGGTGTGCTCCGACCCAAGGAAATTATATATATATAGTAATGCTGACCAACCCAAAACATAACCCAAATTGTTGGTGTATATGAACCCAAAAATCATATACAAGATTACAGAAGTCTGGGTTTAAGCACACCACAAAATCTTATAGCATCTCTAGAAGAAAAGCCAGATGCCTTGTGTTAGAATGCATCAATAAACCTGAAAGCATCTTCTGCAAGCAAAGGCTGAAGCCTTGGGTTGGGATACCCCAAAAACATATATATGTTCAGACATGTACTCTCATGTATGAGTTAAAGTGTGTATTTACATATGAGCAACAAAGTGAATTTATGTGTGTGTTGCCATGTATATGGGCCTACAGCCTATCTGCTTGCATCAGGAAGATATCCAAAAAGTCTCCAGAGGTTTCTCAACCTCAAAAACCTCTAAAAACCTCTAAAAACCATGTATATCTAGATATCTAGAAACTTATGTCACTTTTTTCAGAAACATGATTAAAAAAGTATCGGCAGAAATCTGCAGAAAACTCTCGAAATCTATGTAAACCTCAAAAGAAAAAAACCGATCAAGACCGAGCTATAGCAGAAGATGAATATGAATATGGTACAGTATGAAAGTCCAAAAATGACAAATAAGAGCTATGCTAGACTAGGAATCTCAATACGGCATATTATAAGTCTAAAAATAAATGGGGAGACAGGGAATATCGACAGCAACAGCAAACTAATTGTAAGAGTATGGCATATTGTAGAAGTCAGCAGATAGCTGGTGGGGAGTAGAGCCATCCAAGATCAGTTAGTAAGGCTTATCGGGGCTGCTCGGAAGGTATAGATTCTCTCAAAAGGCAGAGATTGTCGAAAGGTTTCCAGTTTCCTCCATTTCTGTATTCTCCTCCAACGCCGTTAGAAGGATTTCGGCCCAATTATGTTCACGGAGTTTTGATAACTGGTTAATATAAACACCCAGCGTTCGCCAATCGTTTAAAGTCCTCAAAAGGTCTTTTTGCCGTGTAGAGAACCTGAGTTAGTGAAGGAATGAATACGTTTGCCCACCGAGAATCTTCCCAAGTTAATCTCTGTGTGATGTTGATGATACCCCGCCGCGGAATATCGAGCACCAGCATCACAGCTGTCTTCTTGGAGACTAGGCTTCAATTTTCTCGTAGCAGCTCCCTTTGCATTCTATTTGGCAGGAAACATGTTTGTGAGCAAGATGGTTCAAGTAATGAAAGTGAATGAAATATACAGACCTTGGCAAGCTCGTTGTCATCCGTAGCTATATCAATTAACTAAAGAATAGATCGTTGTGAGTATGCAGAGGATGATTGAGTTAGATAAGAAACCATACCTCATTTTTGCGGGCAATATCATGTTGAAGTTGGATGGGATATTGCACCATTCGAGGGGGAGATGCAGGTCCGCAATGAGCATAATTTGGCCGAGTAGCATGTGCATCATCATCAGTGAGCCCTCCCATAACATTATCAGCATTATCTTCAGCTTGACATTTCCTGCCTTTAACTTTGGCATTGAGATGCAGACCACTATTGGTATATTTCTTAGGGAGGGAATCGGTATGGCTGAAGCTAAGTCACGGCAGGATAAATCAGATTTGAAAGCAGACATGTGATAGATGTGACAAGCTTACCATGACTGATAATCCACCTGATTCCGAACCACTTCAACTCCGATTCTTTCTTTCTGACCATCACAACCATTCATGCGACTTACGGTTTTGGCCATGGCATTGATATCAGCATGGAGGCTAACTTGAGCTTTGCCTTGCTTTGCAGATTTCTTGACCTGTATACGAACTTTGGTGAGCAAATATGTTGAATCATTGTAATCAACAATCACTCACAACTTCCTTTAGAGACCCATTGTCATTGTTGTCAGAATCTGTGTCAGGCAAGTTGCTAAAGTCGAAACTCTCGCTATCATTGTCCTTGAAATCTGCTCAAGTATGCTCCATGATTATTGCAGAAAGACGATGTGGATTATCAATCTCCATCTGCTCTTTGATGCCTTCTTCATCGACCTGCATTCGTGCAAGGAGTTCCATGGCTGCTTTCCCTCGAGCCACTTCCTCCTCTGCAGCTTTCCTCATAGCCTCACGATCAGCAGCCACTTGCATCAGGAAATACCCGAATTGAGAATCTTATGCAAATCTCTACAATTTGTAAAGTTCATAATATTCATTGTGATATATCAAAATTGTCTGCAATCTAATAAAGTGCCCTGAAATCTTCTTTGTTTTTGCTCAATATTGGAAGATTGCCTCTAATTAGAACAATTCAATATACTAATAGTAACTGTGTTCAAAAAAGTGAATATTCATTGTGACATAGTCCAGAAATATATGGTCATTGTCAATAAGATAATACTGCATAATTATTTCATTACCAAAGAAATATTGTCAATGTAATGGCTTGGGGGGAAATACATCAGTTGTGGACCAGTAGTCACAATTGCTTTAATACAACTTAAGTGGAATGCAGAATAATTAAATCCTACTGTCAGGCATAACAAGCTTAAGAGCATTCATAAATTAGATACACATAGTATATAAACATAGTAGTGACAGTAAGTGCCAAAGCAATTAGTGCAAATTCAATAAGGAGCTCCAACTCAGAAGCGAGTTGGCAGCGAGCAAGCAGCGAGACAAACACATGTCATGAGTAAAGTCGCTTGAAACTCCGACAGAACAGCTGCCAAACAAAGGGACCACACAACATCATTCAGGTTGCTTTCGTTCCACTGCTACGTCCTTCATCCAATGTCATCTCCAGATTGGTACTCAAGCATCTTTGTACCCTTTGGCTATTTGGCGCTGAATGTACACACACCAATATCAGCCTTCATACTGGTATGTACTCCCCATTTCTTGCAGCGCTTATGTCTGGATGTTGTTGTAATTCACGTTTCTGCCCAGTATTAGATCGGTTATCCAGGTGCTTCCTGGTGCTGTGAGGTAGGCTCCCTATTCTGCCAGCAATGCACTCTCTCACTTCATTAGAGGTGATGGTACAGGTGTGTTTATCGATCAAGTGATTTAGAGTGATTGAAGCACCAAAGGGCTTGGTGGAATTGATGTTCTCAAGGAGCTTGGGACCCAGTGGGCAGGTGAGTAGAGTCAACATGAAGTGACACTTTGGTGTCTGTTGAATATGTTGTGGATACCTATGGGCAATGGAAGAATGTGAGGCACCTTTCATTTGTTTGGAGGCAATTGTGTTAACCATCACACCATCTGTAGCTGCATGATGTCTCATCCACGCACTCAACCTTCATCACATTCATCACGCATCGGTCACAATCCCAGAACATCAACAAATGTCTGTCAAAGGTATGTGTGCTCCTTACCTGCTGCTTGATCCCAGTATGTGTTTAGGGTACTTTGCTAGTACATTTACATGCTGCTGTAGTCGCACCCACCGGAAATGTGGATATATATCACTTAATCTATTTATTTGTCTTACAATAGTTTCCATAGTTTATAGTTTAATGCTCTTTAAAAGCAATAATATAATGGTTATATATGATTGCCCCATTGTCTATAAGCAAGTAAAGATTGAAAAAAGAGAAATATTAGAGGAATTGAACCATTGTGCATATGTAGGATAGCTGAAATTGGGTCAAATTTAACAAAATTGTGTGATATTTGCAATAATGCTCAAGGGGATGTTTTGTTTTTACATACTTTTACCTGCTTTCAGAAATAAGTAAATTCCAGTAAGATCTGTGCAAATTTTTAAAATTGGTGAAGAATGCTCACATCTGCAGAAGATTTTAAACATGGGAAATTCCTGATGCTTGTTTGGACGTACGATGAGGAGGTAATACATTGGCCTTTACACCTGGGTGCTCATTTCGAACCTGGCGTGAAGGGAGGGCATCTCAAGCTGGGAGGGGAGCCTTGGCTGTGTTGGAACGTGCCTTCTTTGGAGGAAGCTCGGTTTCAGTGTCGCAGGCCGTTGGCTTGCATTTTCTGCCTCTTTTTGGTGGTTGAGCAGCTGGTGCAGACAGTTCTGAAGGCAGAGGTATGTCTAAATTGTCTGGTTCTGGTGTTGTGGTTTGACAGTCAACTTTCTTCTGTTGAACTTGCTTAGGATTCTGTTTGCAGGTAGCAGGTGTTGGAGTCGACTTAGATGAGCGTGTATTGCGCATGAGAGGATGGTTGAAAGCGTGATAGGTGGTTGAAGCAGATGGCGGTTCAAGTTGAAAGAGATAAGTGGCTGGAATGCTGGGTGGTTGGGAGGGGTGACGTGGCCTTTGACGACGTGGCCTTTGATGACGTGGCCTTTGACGATGTGGCCTTTGACAACGTGGCCTTTGACGACGTGGCCTTTGACGACATGGCCTTTGACAACATGATGATTTATCATTGGCCATCAGGAAAATTCAACATGGTAAAATTTCCACAAATTTATATCACTGAACCAAATGAACCAGATGAATCAATTGAA
>JASFDH010002748.1:0-10080 GCA_036937195.1 Nidularia pulvinata | reverse complement strand
ATGTACTGGAGAATGTTTGACTTACAGAGCCAGCTTCAATTATATCTCTCCCCTATAGGCCAACATTTCATGGTGGCTGTACTCCTTATAAATACTCACATGTGCCTTCATGGATCCCAAACTTCACAGTATTTTAATCTCAGTCCACCAACTCTGGAGGAGTACTTTAAGCAGAACTAAATTAGATTATGTACAGTAAAAAATAGACACAATATGCTACATCAAAAAGAAAGAGACATTACAGTGATGAAGCATTCTTCTTTTCCAAAGTATCAATGAAAAGCTTCAAAGACACTAGAGTTTCAAATTTAGAAAGAAAGCAAGAAGATGAATGTAGTGAAATAACATACCATTGATGCTCTCCAGAGCAAGGACCTTCTGGTGTTCAATCTCATTTTGCTCCTTTATTATCTTGTTCTGCTCCTTGATGATTGCATTGTGCTCAGATGCAATGTGATTAGCAGCCTCTGATTTCTCTGCTTCTGCTCTGTTCATAACACTTGTGAGCTCACCA
Organism: Nidularia pulvinata; assembly: GCA_036937195.1. NCBI lineage: Eukaryota > Fungi > Basidiomycota > Agaricomycetes > Agaricales > Nidulariaceae > Nidularia > Nidularia pulvinata. The sequence goes on along the minus strand of JASFDH010002748.1, from coordinate 9,566 downwards.
AATACATCCTTGATAGAACCAGCAGTGGCATTGTACACAGCATTTCCAGTAGCAAGTGCAGCACATTGTTGGTTAGTAGTAATTGATTTGTCCTTGTCTTCATCTGACACATCATCAATGAGGGTGCTGAATTCATCAGTGTCAGTGTTGAAAGACAAGGTCTGGCAGAATGCCTCTGCAGCATGCTGTTTGCAGCCAAGCTCTGTTGTGCACATGCCTTCAAGAGCCACATGACATGCTTGTTCCCCAGCCATCTCCTTCTCCTTCAGTTTCTAAAGACTGGTTAGTAAATGAAGGATATAAGATAAATTGATTAACATACTGCTTTCTTCAGTGTACTCCCCTCAGCCTTTTTCCTCTCCTCCTCTTCCATCTTGTTGCACAGGGCATCCAGGATTGATGCATAGCTTGTATGGTTGGTATCTGATAGCTCAAGTTGCCTAGGTATCTGCTTACCATTCTTATACATGTAGACACATCAATTTTGCAATTCAAGAAGAATGGAATGACTGGACTTACCTTGTGCAACAATACAAGAGCATTGATTTTGTCTTGGGCAGTCTTTTTGCTATTGGTGGGTCAAGATTGGCTTCTTTGCTGACCACATTGGCAACTTCTTGCCATGCAGTACCAACATGTCCATGCATGGCAGCAAATGGTTTGACACAATGCATCACAGCAATGAGTTTGAGCATGAGATCTGTGGTAAATTTCAATCCTTGGCCATTCTTCTGGTCTTTGGGAGTGTCTTTCTTCAGTTGAGGGGGGCTGTGGTTGTCCAGGACATCCAAAGAGGACCTGCTCTGAGCAGGAGAGGAGGGAGGTGGTGAAGAATGGACTGTACAGTGAGTGCACATGGGGATTCAACAGCATTGAGACATGCTCAGTGTTGCATCATATTTTCACATTCAAACTCCGATATTTATATGAGAATTCTAAATGCATAAATTACATGGTGCAAAATGTCCCTAATGTGATATATTATACTCTGAAATCATATTTACTAGTAGGTAAAATAATGTATATTTAGAAACACTCTGAAACACATCAGCTTGCCTGTCAAGGTTCTATCAAGTGAGCACAGTGATCTTTGATTGTTGCAGTTACATTTGTTCTCCTTAGTAGATTCTCCTAGCCTAATTAGTTTTCTTTGTATTATTTCTGGACCTTCTCAAAAATTTTGCCTTTGCTTCCAAACTCCAGTCTCAAGCTTTCAAACACAATAATGTTCCATCATATACAACCTTATAGAAAATCTCCTTCCCTATTGATCCAAAATAATGTCAAGTGCAATGCCAAGTGTATAAATGATTGCAGATAGCATCATCTCAATAAGAAAAGGGCAAGCAGTCATATCAACAATATTGGGATAACTCCTACATTGCTTTAACCCAGGTAAGCAAGTTGTTCATCAAGAATGTGCTCTAGTAATTGGTTGCTGGGGTTGCATCATTTAGTCTAAAGACTGATGTGGGATTAGGTGTGGTGAACAATGCTGACAGGTGTAAGATGCAGGCAAGAAAGATAACTGCTGCATTGCAATATATAAGTGAGGATGGGCAACACCCACATGTCACTTGTCAGTGTGATGTCACACACTGTGACACTCATTATCACAAATCCTGACACATGTGGTTTTCAGCCATTCTCAAGCTCTTTTCACAGCTCAACTTCAGTTATGGTCTTATTGAGTTGAGTAGTAGGCATAGCAAACCAGTTTGGTATAAAATATGTACAAATAAAGAAAATATACATGTGTACAAATAGGTAAATGCAAAGTATGTACAGATGCAATATCGGTATATATGTCAGATATAAAAGTTGTACAAGGGATATAAATTTGAAGATGTAAATCTCATATCCCAGTCATGATAACAGTCCATATGCCCTGGATCACTGGCTAATCAATCCCAACTCTCCCTGATTCTTTGCCTTTTCTCAGGTTAATCCAGCCCTTTCTAATTTTGTTTCTTATGTTTCAACCACACACACCAGTCTAAACACAGTGAATCCTCTGTGTTAACATTTAGTTCATACCCACAGAATATTACTATCATTTGCCTTATGCATCCTCTTACTCTGACCCACTCAGTTCTCCATTTTATTCAATACATTTCAATATGCCTTAGTACATTTTTGGTATTACTCTGGGTAGTTGTATTTAAGTATCTTGACTGTACCATATTTCTTCAATTTGTTAATTACTTCTAGCCTTCAATCTACATTGGCTAAAGCCACCTCTTGCATCCTCAATGCTCTCTACTCTCCAAATCCTTTCTCACTGTCACCATCACCCTCAACTCAATCTCTGGTCAGGAAGCTGAGTTCAAAACCCTCTACTTTTAACTACACCTGCCAACATTATCTGTAAATTGGACATTAGGAATGAAGGGGGTGCAGCATATAAGCTGAAGCCACTGTCTACTTCTGACCTCTTTCCTCAATGTAGCTCTGGAACATGTTTCTGGAGAGACTGGAGTCTCTGGTGTCAGACACACAAACAATACACTCAATAGTGCAATGTTGAGTTTGTCAAATCACTCAGGGTGAAAGGGAATAAGAGGATAGGAATGAGCACTGTATTGCTAGTGGAGAGAAGACCAGCTCAAGACTGGGGTTCTGAGTACAAACAATGTACCTAAATACTACATAACTTATGTACTAAGCATGTACTACTCATGGTCTATGCATGTAAGTAATGATTGATCATAAAGGAAGGAAGCCTTGTGCTGTCCTCATGACCACAGTTGCCTTATGATATCCATGGAGTGTCCATGTGTTATCCCAAAGATTACATGTTCCTGTGATAAGATCCAAGGATAATAATGATAATTCCCAAAAAGAAAAGGTAAATTCACGATATCTGCACACTCACTCTCTGTTCCATTTCAAGTTATTGCTCAAGAGTTCACTTTGTCAACATTGGCTAGCTACAGCATCCATAGTAACAGGAACTGGCAGAGGTACTGAAAGTTCTTTTGATCAAGACCTGTTGACCATGTATATTATCAGAATGAATGTTACCATACCAGACACTTGTCATATCCCTATACAGTGCAGCACATGCCATCTCTGGACTGCTCATGATCAATCCCAATGCTTTCCTGACTTCCACTCATCTCTGGTGTTTACTCAGGTTTACTCTGGTCCATTTCCATTTTCATACTTACTTTGTTTCAGCCACATACACTATACTTTTCATAGTATGTCTCTCTGTGTTAACATTCAATTTGTATCCCTTAGCCCTCATCATATGCTCTCTCTCTCTTAACCCACTTACTTCTCCATTGCACTAGTATGATTATAGTGCTCTGCATATTTACTCTGGTTACTTAGACTTTCTAGTATTTAAGTACTTCAAATGTATTGTAGTACTTCAGTTTGTTAATTATCATGTTTAACATCCCTACTAGTCACTAGTTAGTGGATAAGCTACCTCTAATGCTACCTCTAATTCATCCTCATTCATCTCTACTTGTTATCATCCCACTTGTTGATGCTCTGTGCTCAACAAGATCTCTGGTCTCTGGAGATCCCTCCTGACCAAATTTTCAGTCAGGAAGTTGAGTATTGATCATCACTATACCTGGAACATATCACTCACTGTTATCTATAAATTGGGCATTAGGAATGAAGGAGGCACAGCACATAAGCTGAAGCCATCACCCATCTTGACCCTTCTCTTTGGTAGCACTTGAACATGTTTCCCAGAGATATTCCCAGAGTCTCTGGAGTCTCTCCCTGGTCACCACACATACTCTATCTGTCTGGAACCTCTAGCCTACATCCTGGAAAGCATGTTCATGATAACACTGTATACTAAAACTCACCAAAGATATGAAACTGAATTAGTAGATTTATTTTGATTGAGTTATGATATGAAAGCAACAAATATATCAGAAGTTTGCTTCACTGGTGTTGCTTAACAATGTGCAATATCTTATGACACCATAAATTGACACACAAAAGCTTGCAGAAGGATTGAAACTGACATATTAGACAAAAACACCAAAGGATTGAAAGGCTGTAATAAATATGCTTATCATTGTTCTTAGTACTTTCAGAAACCAGATTTGTTATAGAAAAGCTCATAGAAATATTGTAACTGAAAGACAAGATGAAATCTCCCAAGAATCAACACAGGAATAATCAATGTGCTCACCATTGCTTTTCCATACTCAGGAACATTATAGAACCAAGGAAGAGAATAGCATAGTAATGAATGAAGGTATAAATTTGAAAATTTTCATTACCCAATGTGTCAAGTTTTGTTCCCAAAGTAAATTAGGAACTAAAGGTCATAGGCCACAATAGCACTATGTTGGAAAAATCAAAAGTAATATCAGAAAGAATTCTGAACATAACACTACAAGTATAGAATTGTCAGCTTCAGCTTATATGCTGCACCCTTCCAGTTCTCATGGGTTCTAACTTACAGACATGGTCCACATGTTGAAAGAAAGTACTGTAGGGTCAGAAAGCCATTGGAGATGACTTGGGGTAAGTGATGACCAGAGATGAAGTCTCTAGTGTTGTGGGCAAAGTAAGGCTAGCTGACCAAAGTCAACTAGAAAGGAAGTTGGAGGGGAGTCAGAGATTGGAATATGAAGAAGACTTAAAACTTAGTGAGAGGACTAGGTAGATCTTAGTTGATATTTGGATTACAGATATAGGTCAGAAAACTAGCTACTTAAATACATTGATAGTTAATTGTCTAACTAATCAAAGAATGGTAACTAGTTGCAACAAAGTCATAATAAAACTGAGTATCATAATAAGTGTTGGAAGTCAAATCTCAGAGTTGGAAGGGGTATCAGAAATGTTCATAAAAGAAATATTGTTCTGATAGAGATCAAGATATTGTTGAGCATAGAAATGGTAATAAGGTGAATGGAAATGAGGTATCAGGATTATTAGGGATATCAGAAAGGGGTTGGGAATGATCAGAAGGATGTCAGAAGTGTGGTCTGGTTTTTGGTATATGACATGATGCTAAAATATATAAATTTCACAATCAATCTGGTATGATAGGTAGGAATGTCAGCTGTGAGAAAGTGAAAGGGTAATCAATGAGAGAGAACTGAAATGCTGGTAAGATCCTCACAAGAATATGTGAATGAAGGTATACATTTGACATATTATAATTACTCTCTGCTAAAATACATAGCATTGCATGATTGATCTAGTATGATATGTAGAAATAAATGGTAATGCCAGCTGTAAGAAAGTGAAAGTAAAATCAATAAGAGGGAAGTGAGACATGGTAAGATCCTTGCAAGAATATGAAGCAAACACAGGGAATTGGCTGTGCATTACAGGCCCACATCATCATGGCAATGTTGTCATAACTTGCAACCACAAACCTTGGACCTTGGACCTTGACCATGGAATATTGATGTGTTGTTACATCTGTGATCTTTCCTGACATCTTCTGACACTTTCTGACTCTATGATATTATTTCCTGCTATGCTTCCAATGACTTCCATCTGTTTCCATTCCTTGCTAATCTCCAAACTATTGTTTTTATTAATTGATACTCAAGATACAATTACTGTTTCCAAGTACACTTCTGCTCAGTTAAGCTTCTGCTCTCATTTCTGCTACTTTTATTATGTGTCAAGGACTTTTATTATTCCTCATATCCATAGTATTGCTACTTCTGCTTTTACTATTACAATTAACGATACTCATATTTAAGTAGCTCACTTCTGTACCATAGTCTCCAATCTGAATATCAACTAAGGTTACCCCTAGTCTCTCTGATTCACTTCCAACCTTCTGACTCTTTTCCAAATTGTTTTCTAGTTGACTTACATTGACTAGTCTTATTTTGCTCTCAACACTAGACTTGGATTCTAGTTGTCAATATCTTGTTCATCTCTGACACATTTCTGACACTGGTAATTATCTTCTGCCATGTGGACCATTTGTCTAAGTTAGAATCCACAAGAACTGGAAGGGTGCAGCACATAAGCTGAAGCCAACAGTTCTTACCTTTAGTGTTATGATTGGAAATCCTCTGACAAGCCCAAGGCTAAGGAACCTGATACTTACAATGGTTCTGACCCCAAGAAACTATCCCCTTTCCTTCTGCAGTGCATGATTTACTTCTGCAATAACCAACACTACTATTCCAATGATTCCACTAAGATCAACTTCACCTTATCCTATCTTCAAGGGACAGCTCTCAATTGGTTTGAGCCTAGTATTATTTCCAATGATCTTACCAACAGCTGGTTGGATTTTGTTATGGAGCTCAAGCACAATTTTGGCACAATCGATCCAGTGGGAGATGCAGAAGAAGAACTTGACAATCTCTGCATGCACAATAACCAGCACATTGTGAAATACAATGTCAAATTCAACTGCCTCACTATTAAGACTTCTTGGGATGCTGTGGCTCTCTGACACTGCTATTATAAAGGCCTACCCAACTGCATTAAGGATATTATGTCTCAGACTGGAAAACCTGAGTTGCTCATTGACATGAAATTTGCTGCTCAGACTATTGATGCCTGCCACTGGGAGTGCCAGCATGAGAAATCCTGCACTGAAAACACTTCTGCCAAGTCAGATAAGTCTTCTGACAAGGGTAAGAAATCTTCTGGTAACAACAAAAACCAGCAGGCCAACACTTTGAAAACCTCAAACACTTCAAATAACAACAACAGCAATAACAAGAATACTAACAACTCCTTGAATACAACTTCTTCAAAATCCACACTGAAAAAGCCAGACCTTTCTGATAAGCTTGGTGAAGACAGAGTTGACCTCTCAGGAGCACTAACACCATTTCAATAATAATCTCTGCATGTTTTGTGGAGGTTCTGGACATATGGCTAAGGATTGTAACAAAGCAGCCACTTCTGCCACTAAGGCTAAGGCCTGTGCAGTGACTGTTTCCAATAAGAGTAAGGATGGCTCTTCTTCCAGCTCTAAGAGCTTGGAAAAATAGAGAGCAGTCCTCAGGTCTCTGCACAGGCTGAGGACTGCATTGAACTCAACTGTGCAAATATGGAGTTCAGACTCAACATGTCTGCTCTTTCTGACTCTCAATCTTTACATGTCTGCCTTGTTTCTCCACTCATTTCTGACTCTACCACCTCTTTTCTGACACTTGTGGACTCTGGCTCAACCCATTGTTTCATCAATACTTCATTTGCACATCTACATGGACTCACTACTACCACTATTCCTCTGATTGAACTGAAACTCTTTGACAGCTCCTTGAACATTTACCTTACTGAGGTAGTCAATCTTCCTGTCCACTTTCAAACTGGTGAATGCATGACTTTAACTTGTTATGTTACCCCACTCAATTCTTTGTGCTCTCCAGTTCTTGGATATAACTGGCTCTCCTGCTACAATCTGTTGATTGACTGAGAATTGAGTAGTTTTACTTTCTGTTCTTCTTTGCACAAGATTGCCCCATCTTTGTCAACATCCACTTGAATGGCTTCCACTGCTCAGCAACCAACTACACCAGTTTCTGACACTGCTCCACAGTCTCTGCCAATCTCTTTCATTAACACTGCTGCTTTTATGCATGCTAGTAATTTGTCTAGATTGCAAACTTTCTGCCTACAGCTTTCTGCCCCCACAGTTTCAGGATTCTCTGCTTCCACTACCAAAGCACCAGTTGGCCTTTCTAAGGTCCTGAAGGAATATCATGAGTTCACTGATGTATTCAGCAAGACACACACTGATACACTCACTCCACACACCCTTATGACTTGAAGATTAATCTTGAGGATGGCACCACACCTCTGCTAGGCACAGTCTATTCCTTTTCACAATCAGAATTAAAGTTGCTTTGTGAGTTCATTGATGAACACCTTTCCATTGGGTTTATTCATCCCTCCTGCTCTCCACATGGTGCCCCTGTGCTTTTCATGTGGAAGAAGGATGGATCCCTCCACCTCTGTGTAGATTTTTGCAGCCTCAACCAAATCACCAAGAAAGACTGATATCTGCTACTGCTCATCTCCAACCTACTTGACAGTCCTCAGAAAGCACACATCTATACTAAACTAGATCTCTGACACACTTATCATCTTGTGTGCATAGCAGAAGGTGATGAGTGGAAAACTGCTTTCTGCACATGCTATGGCAGTTTCAAATGGTTAGTTATGCCATTTGGACTCACTAATGCACCTGCAGCTTTCCAGCATTTCATGAATGACATTTCCAAGATCTATTAGACATTTGTGTTACTGTCTATCTTGAAAACATCCTTGTATATTCTGATGATACTGCCCAGCATCAGAAACATGTAAAGGAAGTTTTCTGCTGGCTCTGCCAGCATGGACTTTTTGTTTGTGCTGACAAATGCAAATTCAATTCCAATTGTGGAATATCTAGGCTACATCCTCTCTTCAAAAGGTCTGACAATGTCAGAAGACTAAGTCAAGATTATTCAGGATTGGCCTGAACCACAAAAAGTTAAGGACATTCAATCCTTCTTAGGATTTGCTAATTTCTACCAATAATTCATCCAAAACTATTCTGACATTACCATACTGCTCACCCAACTCATGCAGAAAAGTGTCTGCTGGGACTCTAATCAAGATTATCATGATGCCTTCAACAGACTTAAAGAAGCTTTTGTTTCTGCTCCAATTCTTACTCACTGGATATCTGATGCACAGATCATTGTAGAAACTGACACTTCTGACTATGCTTTGGGAGCTATTCTTTCTATCATCACTTCCAACAATGAAATTCATCTAGTTGCTTTTCACTCTTGCACTTTCACTATTTCTGAACTGAATTATGACACTCACAATAAGGAACTTCTAGCAATTTTTGAAGCCTTCTGCATCTGGCAACATTATCTTGAGGGAGCACCACTTCCAACAGATGTTGTTACTGACCACAAGAATCTGGAATACTTTTCCACTACTAAGATTCTTACATGCTGACAAGCCAGATGGTCAGAATATCTTTTGCAGTTCAACATGGTCATATGTTTCCACCTTGGACACCTTGGAACCAAGCCCAACTCTTTAACTAGATGATGGGACATCTACCCTAAAGGGGGAATAACAACTATGCTAAAGTGAACCTGCACAATTTCCACCCAGTGTTTACATAAGAACAACTTTCTGCTTCTCTCTGTGCCACTTATTTAATAGGTCCAACTCTCTGTGCATCTATAGTAGTGGATGTAGAGCAACTTCACAACAATATCATTTCTGCTCTTCCTTCCAACCCCATTTCTGCTGCACACATCACAGCACCTGAAGGCTGTTAGTCACTTTCTGCCAATGGTTTCTTATGCCTCAATGACAGAATCTATGTTCCCACTTCTGACAATCTCTGCCTTTAAATCCTTCAGTATAAGCATGACCACAAGAACTGGAAGGGTGCAGCACATAAGCTGAAGCCAATGGTTCTTACCTTAAGTGTCATATCCCTATATGGTGCAGTGCACACCATCTCTGGACCACTCACAATCAATCCTGATGCTTTCCCAACTTCCCACTCATCTCTGGTGTTTACTCAGGTTTACTCCAGTCCATTTCCATTTTTGCACTTACTTTGTTTCAGCCACACACTATACTTT
>JASFDH010002747.1:0-10083 GCA_036937195.1 Nidularia pulvinata | reverse complement strand
GACTTACCGGGATCCTGGCCACCAATTTTCAATGCCTCATCCCACATCAAACTGTGCACGCCCAGTTCTGGAATCATATGGAATTTCACGAAAAAGCGCTCGCCCTTGGCATTTAAGAGGGTATAGGTATTCACACCAAAGCCTTGCATCATTCGGTAGGAGCGGGGAATACCGCGGTCAGACATGACCCACATCACCATATGGGCGGCTGGAAAGAAAGATTGTTAGAATAGAAATCGCGCCAGTTGAAACGCGAGAGATACGTACATTCGGGCTGTAGACCAACAAAGTCCCAGAAGTTGTTGTGCGCGCTCTGGCCTTGGGGAACTTCATTATGGGGCTCAGGTTTGACTGCGTGAATAATGTCGGGGAATTTGATCGCGTCTTGAATAAAGAACACTGGAATGTCGTTGCCGACAAGATCCCAGATGCCCTCATCCGTGTAAAATTTCATTGCAAACCCACGAACGTCGCGAACGGTGTCCTGTAACCAAACATGAGCTTTCCATTATACAACTTATGATTATACGTACAGCACTCCCTCTGGATCCCTGCACAGTACTGAAGCGGATGAAGATAGGTGTAGTCCTCGAAGGATCGGTCAACACGGGGGCGTAGGTGTATTTCGAGGCACGATTATCGAAGACTTTGAAGTACCCATGTGCAGCGTGGCCACGAGCATGGACAACCCGCTCCGGGATACGCTCGTGGTCGAACCTGTGGATCTTCTCTCTGGCGATTTGGTCCTCGAGAAGAGCGGGACCGGTGGAACTCCCATCGGAAACCTTCAGCCTGCAAAGTAATTCAGCGACTGGTGGACATGAGGAAACTAACGTTGCCCTCTCACCAGGTATCGGTATCAGAAACTTTGACGCCGTGGTCGGTAGTGAGCCCCGAGGAGCTCGAAGGAGTGATAGTGTCTTGTTTCAAGTCATTGACTTTGGCGGTGTTGGTAACGCTCGAAAGCGCACTTTTGACGGCAGTTCCGACTGAAGACATGATAGGAAGCGATGAAAATATTGAAGTGCGCACACATCGTTTATGGCATATATATGTTGGACTCGCTACCCAGTAGCATCCTCGCCATTACAGCAGCGTCAGCGGTGACGTTTCGCGAGGGCGATCGAGCGGGATAGAGTTCTTGCAGCACTTCTTATCCGTTTGCTTTTCGTCATAAAACCCCTCCACGTGACGCAACTAGGAGCCGCTGGAGCTGAGAACATACTAGTGAGATCTGTTTATTGAGTACCCCACTACGAAGCGTCGCGCAAGGACGAATAGATGACTTCATCAACGGCCGCCGGAGTTGAATTCTGTCCAGAGAATCACCAGATTGCGAAAATTGCACCGAACTCGATTTCCTCAAATGGAACGCAGATCACCCTACCGCCGTGGAAAACTCTCCAGAATTTGAAGAGAGCAGGTGAGATGGATCCATATGTTCATCCTTACGCTTCTCCCAAACGTTATGGTTATCATCCATCGGTATTCCAAAAAATCCTGCACGTTCGGCAATGGATCAACTGAAGGAAGTGTAAGCCCAGCGCTATCCATGTCAAGGGGCTCAAACTATGAGACAAGCCTAGGTAATCGTTCGGAAAGTGCTTGCCATGATCGCGTTCATATATAGACGAGACTAAAGCCTATCATCGAATTTGTTGTCAATTATGTATTGGGGACAGCGCTACCAAGCAGGAACACATAATGATGCTAATTCAACCTTGTGCTCAGCGTTCAATTCAACAGCGAAGCGATCACTTGCCTTCAAACGAGCTGAGCTGCCCTCCTTCATAGTTACATATATGATTCTCCTGAAGTAATTTAGAAGAGCTGGGCAAAGTGGAGACGTGTGGTTCCGGAGTGTCGTTAGGTGCGGTTCAAGGGCTTACACAGTTATGCCGAATAATTTGTAGTACCCAAGCTTACTATAGATATTGCTGTGCATCAAACCCGTTTTTAAGTCCATACATATGCACGTAATAAAGAGACACGACCCACACGGCCAGGAAAATCACTTATTAACACCATGGGGCCGGGATACCATCATGTGTCAGCCCGGTAGGCAGGTATAAAGGCCCGCATGCAAGCACCCTATCCACTATTGTTGCTGGCCAACATCATCATGACCGCATTCACTCGAAGCTCTGTTTCGAAAGCTGCTGTGCAGTCGCGGAATGTACAAGTTCGTTCGTTTGCGCAGACCTTAGCCAGAAGGAGATGTACGCAATCCATATTTCTCATGAGCGCGCATGTTAATGAGGTGAACGCCAAATTACAGGGCTTCACGGTCCAAACAGACGACAGGCAATCATGATGCCTGCTATGTCGCCACTCATGACGGAGGGAACCATTACACGATGGAAGAAGAAAGAGGGGGAAGCTTTCGCGGTTGGAGACGTGTTGCTCGAGATTGTAAGTGGGGCTCATCATTGACAATGAGGCGGAGGCTCAGTACTACTTATACTTTCCTTAGGAATCAGATATTGCCATGATTGAAGTTGAAGCCAACAGCGCAGGCATCCTCGGCAAAATCTTGTATCCAGATGGAACCACAAATGTTCCCGTAGAGCAAGTGATCGCGCTCGTTGCCAGGAATCCGGAGGAGCTATCAACTCTCCAAATAGAAGCTGCTGCGCCCACTCCGCCACCGTTCTACCCCACACCATCGCCTTCGAGCGCTACTCTGTCTCCGTTCTCTCCCAGACCGATGGAGCAGTTCAGACCAGCGCTGATGTCGCCTCGTACACCTCGTACACCGTCATTGTTTGAATTACAAAGCATGGGCATGGGTCATCGGGGAGTGTTACTTTCTTCTCGCGGCTATTCAACAAGCGATGCTGCGTGTGCACTTTCAGATAGTATTAACACTGCTACAGAGGTCGAAAGCAGTGTTTCTATCCCACCGGTCTCGCCTGCTATTTCTGTGACAAACAGTAACAGTGATGGCCAGGTATTTTCTTCATCTCGTATGTCCATTCTTTCAGCAGCTTACTGTGATTCTCGTAGCTTGACGGTGCGACCATTCGGAGGATGATAGTTTCCAACCTGTCACGCCGTTCTTCGATTACCCAGAGGGATGTGTTCCACGATCTTGTTTAAAACGTTATAATTATACCGTTATAAACTTTCATGTTAAGCGTCGGATCACATCAATATAGCTTGTATTCATTTTTTTATAGGTGTATTGCGTTTTCAATCAGCATTATAACTTCAATCATACACACTAGGTATTTACCGCTCCTCATCTTTACCACATTAACGAAATACTGTAGAGTAGTTTTGTGAATACTGCGCATTTTATAACACAAATATCAATTCCGAAAGACATCACTTGTTATAGCTCGTCGTCCAGTGCCAGACACTGAAGAATTATACTCAGCTTCTCATAAACTCGCAGAAGAAAATACGCACTCGAAATTCTATGAAAGCATCGGTCGTTTCCCCTCCAGCACCCTTCGGCTTGGGAGAGGGCATCAGGAACTGCAAGCTCAAGAGCCCTTCTTGATCTATTCTCAGAGACGTTTTCGTGGAGCTCTGTAAAGCACGCAGCGTTCGGGATATATGGCCAAAGCGATAGCTAGGGAATAAAGCACGTTAAAGTCAGGAGAAATGGGATCGCATTAGAGGCCCGCACCTGAAGCTCACAGGCTTTGCGCACTCGAACGTCTCCAGCACTTCTCGATCATTCGGGTAGTCCATCTAAGTGACCGCAGAACTTGAATGCTATTTTCTACACAGACAGCAAAAGGAACGTACCTCAGTACTCCCAAACGTCCCTGCGGCTTGTATCCGCAACATTGGTTTTGCGGTGCTTCGTTGCTTCTGTTTGCCGTTCGCGGTTCCTGTATCGGGAGGATTGCCGATAAATGTGAGCTTGTCACAAGAAGGATCGAGCTCTGACAGAGCATCCCGTAGCCATGAAGACTGCGATACAATTGATCTCAATGAGAATACAAGGGAATCATTCAAGAGCGATACGGGCCTTCAGTATAATCTTTAGAACCCTGTTGAATAAGAAGTTGACTTCAAGAGCTTCGGGAATGGAAGTAAACCAACGAACATCTGAGAGTTATCAAATTCCAGCTCGAGATGCGGTTCTGGGTCGAAGGTCGTAATTTCACAGGTTGTGGTAGGACCGGAGGCGTCCTCGGCACTAGAAGAGATTTATATCTGCATGCAGCCGTCAAGAGCGAGAATAAACTCACATGAGCAGAGTGAGAGGGTATCCTGATCCCGCAAATTTCATGCGCATCCCTGTCTGCTTCTCTGAACCTCCGTTGAAATATGACTCAATGCTCCTTCCTCCTCCTGCATTTCCATCGCCTCTTCTTCCTCTCCCGCCTCCTTCCTCCTCTCCATCTGATTCATCCTCTGCCCGGCGCCATTTTTTGTATTTTCCACTATTAATGGTACTATTTGCTGAGGCAGGCCCAGCAGTCCCGAAGATATTGAGGCACTCGATGAGGGTATTCAGAGGAACTTCGAATGCGGTGTTGTCTTCTCCTTCGTCATCCGAGTTTTGGGAACTTTGAGGTGCCTCTGAATGGTATATGTATTCGTCAAATATGTCGGCAAATATGAACGCCGTTCCTATACAGGGAGGAGAGGAAGTTAGCAACAAAGACTACGCAAGAGATGCTGGAATGTAATACCGAGTAATGTACGCGCTTCCTCGACTGTAATAGTTAGACCTCGCTTGGTCACCGTCACTGTGGCACGCTTCAATGACATTAGCTGCCGATGGAAAAGACTAGAAGATCGCGTACGTTAATGAAGTTCACTCCTCGAAGAAGCGCGGCAAAATAGCGAACATCATGGACAGAGGCCGTTAGGACCTACACAACGGGATGTTCGTCAGAATTGTCATTTAGAACGTTAATTCATACGATATTACTGGAGGAATTTCTTGTTGTGACATCGATAAAGGCATAGTGGTTGCATGAAGGAGAGTGACCGTGGTTAAGTTGCAAACGCGTCAGTTCTAACGCGTGAATAGGTCACGTGTAATAAATGAGTTCGGCCCAAGGTTCCGGACTAAGGCTTTGGGGGAATCCCCTCGAAATTCAAAAATCTCTTAAGCATTAAAGACTAATGGACGTGAATCATTCCCAACTTAGACGAACGAGAACGAAAAAAAATGGTTGACTCGGGAAACGATGTGTTGCTGAGGGCAATGTCTAGGATATAAGAGTAGGTAATGTAGGTTGGTAGGTATTAGATCAAACCATCGAGAAAGTCAGATGAGCTCTTCGACTTCGGCGCAGAAGAGGGAAGAGCTTTTGGCTCTGGCTTGGGCGAGGAAGGTAGATAGTCCGCGACGATGGAATCGAAATCTGCAGTGACTGCTGGCGCTAGAGTAGAAGTATTATGAATCACTCAGCGGAATCAAAAACAGAGAGCTTACCTGGACTCCGCGCCTTTAGTGACGACTGCAGCATTGAAGAAACAATAAGTCTTCGAATGGCAGCTCCATCGAGAGGGGCCTAAGAAACGGTGCTTCATCAGGTAACAGAATCAGTATATTGCAAATGAACGTACCTCGACCTCTGGCTTCTTCACCGACTGCTTAGCGGCCTCCTGGATGGGCGAAAGTGATTCCTTGTATGTGCCTGTCGGGCTGGACGCTTTGCCCAAGAAAGCGAGCACATCACCCTTCGTCAACATCCCACGGACACCTGTCCCTTTGATTTCCTCGGGCTTCGCGATATTGTATTCCAACAACAGCCGGTGCACGGACGGGAACAGAGGCCTCGAGTGCGTTGGGGGATGCGTGGCATGTGACTGGGACGCATGTGGTATGGGGACTTCGGGAATAGATTTTGCGGATTCTCGAGCGGGAGGTGGGGAGGAGGGAGCTGCTTCCTTCTTGGGAGGTGCTGGCTTGTCCTCGGGCACCTCAAGGTTGGATATGTCGTCGCCTTCCTCTGCGAGAAGAGCGATGACCTTTCCGACGGGGACATTTTTGGAGCCATCTGGAAGCTGACATCAAACGTTTGTTAACGTATGCGATCTATTGGGCTCTCGGAACCACGAACAATGATTTTCCCAACAACACCATCATCCTGCGCCTCCACATCTATTGTGGCTTTGTCAGTTTCCTATGTATAGCGACGTGAATTAGCCCAGACAATGCGAAGAGGAATGAGACGCACAATTTCGAGGAGCACATCTCCAGTTGAAAAGGCCTCTCCTTCCTTCTTCTTCCACGACGCAATACCGCCCTCTGTCATGGTCGGAGACATAGCAGGCATCTCAAGATTCGTGATGGCACGTCGAGCAGCGGTCTGGTGCAATGCTGGGGAAATGTGAGCTTCGCGCTGGGCCAATCAGAGTAAAAACACGCACCTCTCCTGGCATTTGCAGAACAAATGCGCCGACGCGCAGCAGAGGATGCGCCAGCGAGTGCTTGTATTGAGACCATGGTGGACGTGAAGAACGTCGGAGGACCTGAGTGAACTTCAACTGACGGTGCTCAACGGTGCCCCAAGAAATGTCGGAAGCGGGAGAGAGGTAAGGCTGGCCCAAAATGGACATGCACGTGATCCCATGTGGGCATTAGCCGATTGCTGAGCAGCGAACTGACGTTCTTGTCCAGTCCCCGCGGTACACTCTCCTCCTCCTGAGTCCTCCGGAAGACTTGGAAGCTAGAAATGCCCTGTAAAAAGACCATCTAGAACCAAATAACGTCCCATTTCTTTCTGAAACTGTTTCCTACTATTTTATTCGTCCTTGCTTTCGGTGACAGCTTTCTCGCTATCGACTTCCCGCTATCCGCCTTCAAGAAAAGGCCCACTCCAAAACCTTATTCGCCTGCCGCCCAATTTAGCACCGCGTATTTTCAACCATAGGCGGACCATGCTTGGATACCCAACTCTACTAATGCAATGGGCGAGAACTCTCGGGCATAGGTTCTTCCTTCAATTCGGACTGTGAGTGCATCGGTTCCGTTACTCCTTTACGTCGTCTCTAATGGCAAATCAGTCACCTTGCTACGCACCAAATTCGTGTCATCCTCATTTCCGGTGTCGTAATAACATCGCTCTTCTATCCCGCCCTATCCATCTACTCTTCGTCGCAGCCTAAATCCCTGTCTGTGATAGATGCCTTCATCACCCCGAACGCAGCGTCCAGCGTTCAGGTGCATGACCTTGTGAACCTGTGGTCTGGACATGACACAACATTATATGTCTATGAAGATGCTGTATCTCGTGGAAAATGTAGCATGAGCCGTGCCCTCCGTGTCGAGCGCATTCTCATACAAAGCCCCCTATCCGACGACGAAAGAGCCTTAAACCACAATATCCTCATATCGACCCTCAACCTCGAGCGACGCCTTGAAGGCGCAATTTCGAACTCGGACACACCGTGCTTGAAGCGCCCTGATGGACGATGCTTTGTACTTTCACCCCTAGCATTTTGGAACTATGACGAAGAATTATTACGCTCCGATACCAATATCCTTGATACGCTGAGTTACCCAAAAAATTACTCTGTGGCAGGTGTTTCCATAACCCCAATGATGGTTCTCGCTAAGCGTGGATCGTACGAACACCACGTTGCTGGATCCAAATTCGACTTCGCTAAATTTCTTGTGCTCACTTATTTCTTCCCCGAATCAGACTGCCTGGCCAAGTCTGAGCACGAAGCTTGGGGACAAATGGTGAAGTCTGCTGCACGTAAAGCAGAGGTGAAAACGTACAGCCAGGAACCGACTCTCATTGCACTTGAGGTACGTCGGAGTTGCGATATATTAACTTTATCTTCTAACCCTCTGTATAGTATGACCCGAACCTGTCGAAGGCAAACGGCTGGTCAGCTATATCGGTTTTTATTTACCTAGCCTATATTGGCTTCTGTGCTTATGTT
This sequence comes from Nidularia pulvinata, assembly GCA_036937195.1. Lineage (NCBI taxonomy): Eukaryota > Fungi > Basidiomycota > Agaricomycetes > Agaricales > Nidulariaceae > Nidularia > Nidularia pulvinata. The sequence continues at coordinate 2,217 of JASFDH010002747.1, read as the reverse complement.
GGATGGTCGATGCGCCGTCTAAATGGCGTGGTTCATTCGTTACTTGGTGTGACCTTCACTGCCTTGACCGAGATCACAGTCAGTACGATCACATCTCTGAGTGTGTGTGCTCTGGTGGGGTTTAAAGTTACCATGGTTCCTTGGTATTGTATTTTATCCTATTTCCAGGTATCTGTAGCTCATCACACGCAATAGGGAACTCCTGCCGATCGTGATCGCCTTTGTTGGTGCCGAGAACATGTTCAACTTGGTTTGTCTCACCAGTACCACTATTACTATTATCCTTATGCTGCTTGCATTATTCAGGTTGACGCGGTGGGGAAAACTTCTGTCACCCTGTCTGTAAAGCAGCGTATCGCCGAGGGCCTCAGCCGCAGTGGCACCTCCAATACTCTCAAAGTTGTTTCATACAACACAATCCTAGGCATAATCGCTGTATTTTCTGTTGGTGCCGTGCGCCAATTTTGCGTCTTCGCTGTTGTCGTCTTAGTGGCCCATTGGTTCCTTGCGCATACTTTCTTTATGGCGGTACTGTCCATCGATATTGCGCGTTTAGAGGTTCGTCTGGCCCTCACCGGTGTTATCTTTTTGCTAAGTTTAAGAACGCTCTATTAGCTTGAAGAATTACTGCGGCATGATACGAGTCTCGCCCCTGCCATTCCCAAGGGACTTGGAGATTCGAAAATAAAAAAACAGCCTCTTTCTGGATGGCGCAAACTAGTCACCCCTACGCAAAATCTGCTCAAGAGTCGTGCTGCTACGAATGTCAGCTTATTAATGGTAAAATCTCCTTTGATAGCCATGTGCCTTCCAAGCACTCATCTCTCAATTTTAGCTGTTGGCAGTTGCGGGAGCACTTTATTACTCTACCTACACCGCTTCTGTTCCCGACCCACGTCACCTCACGCCTCTCGGTGCTGTAGCTCGCAACAAAACGCGTCTCGCAGAAAGTGTCCTGGATCATTCCCCTGCTGGGCACATTTGGAAGATCCTCAACCCATCCCAGACTTCTCTCCTTCACATCAGGATAGACCCTCCCACCATGGTCACATTTAGTCCAGACCAGGACGGCATCAAGACCCCCGGCGAGGCAAAGAACTTGCGTGCGTACATGCGTACATTCCGCCTTGTCCTATGGTTGGTGAAGATCATGGTCATTCCTATCGCTGCTACGAACAGCGCTTTGTGGGGACTACTCCTTTATCTCCTCAAAGATACTGAACTTTTGGAAGCGCAAAGGAATCGCGCAGACTCAAACTCTGGAAACCAGACGGACAGTGGATCATCATTGGAGGGGGAAGTAGAATTCTGGACACTTCCTAGGGTCCTTCCCAGCGACGTCGAGTTATTGGCAGCGAGCAAAGATGGCCGAGTCGTCATTTCTGTTGGGCTCCGCAACGAGATATCTGTGTGGCGCGCTGGCATGGAAGGTCAGTTATCCATTGATGCAACAGATGTACTGCTCGGTGCAGCCAGCACGTCATGTGCATCATCGACTTTGACATGTGTTGCTGTGGATGACAACGGGGAATACTTTGCTGTTGGCACTGGAGCGGGTGTTATCGCTATCTGGGCATTGAATGGACTTTCGGTAAATCCTTTACCGCTGCTTTCGTTGGATAATTCATCCGCAGCCGTTACCGAAGTTCATTTCGTATCTGCGGTACCAAGCCTTGTTATGCGAAGTCCTCCACACTCTGAACCAAGCTCTTCTTCCTCACACCCAACAAGTGCCATCACGCTATTGTCGACTTACGAGAGCGGTGTCGCAGCAAGGTGGGTTGCGGGAGAGTTTCCACTGGCCACCTATTTCATGCCCTCTCGTCGTTCCCCTGTCGTCCGTGCATCACTATTGCATGTCGCTCCAGAAGACCGAATATTGATCGCATTTTCCCTGGATGATGGGATGCTCGAGCTTGTGGAAACCGGTGATTATGATCCGACTATCTTGCCCGATTGCTGTATCCAGGCAGGGAGCCCTGTTGATATGATATGGAAGGCACATGCATGCCGCACAGAGCTGAAGGGGTCAACACGTTTTGTTGTTGCTGTTGCTACTGAATCCGGCGCGGTGTCTCTTTGGGATGGTTTAACAGGCGAATGCATATCTGTCCTCAAAGAATCCTATGGAAGAATCAATAATCTACGGATATCTCCTATTCTTTGTGAGACATGCCGTTTCTGTGGTCAGCTTCCACTCGAAAGCATCTCCTTCGC
>JASFDH010002746.1:0-10086 GCA_036937195.1 Nidularia pulvinata | reverse complement strand
CAGTCATTCTCAATCTCTTTACTTTGTTTCTAGGGACGTGAGAGATCGGACGCTGTACATAATTATTGTAATCCATGTAGACTCGTATGACAACTCACCTTAGTACAATACTCCATCGTGCTTTCATTAGACTTAATCCCCAGATCAAATGCAATCACTTTATGTCGCTGTTATGGGTTCACCAACAGGAAGTTAGACCAGAGGGTCCACTTCCGGCTTCAGCGCCTTCCGACATGTCGGGTCCGTAATCATCGTATCTAACATTCCTCCGCCAGTATCCCCCTCGCTGACTTGAATCATTTCACTGTTCAATGAAGGAGTGTCTTATTTTTGCATTCTATCTTTCTTGGTTGATAAATAGCACGACGGTTAAGGCTACCGGTTTCCCTTGACAAGTACTGCATGACGTTACAAATGATGTCTATTGGACTGGTTGACTCATGACTACTACTCCTAGATGAGCTAATTATAAACCCCCATGTATATTCCGAGGAAACCTCAAAGGAAGGCGAAACTAACGCACAGATACATGTTTGCAAAATTGGTAGCTTCCACTAGTAGTCAAGACCGAACTGTTAGGCGGTTTAAATTTATAGCCTATAGAATACCAGGCGATTTGTTTCTGCGTCAAACGAATGTGTCGTATATTACGCTGCCGTGTAATTTTTGATATCACCAGTAAAACTTGAAAGCTTCTAGGTTCCCAGAAGATAATTGGCTTCGTAGTGGCACGCTCACAGCTTAAATATACAACATATTATGCACGGAAATATCAAACATAAGTTAGTCTTTGCCGGAATTATCACTGATATGTGGAGCTACAAACTCCAGTATAAATTTATGCTCACCACTAATTTCAGTATGCTACGGCTTCCTACGGCCACGATCATTATATGTATCCTAGTATATGCCCTCCGTGGATAATTGCGATGTCTCGGAACATTGTATCATTCGAACCTTTACATTCCTACGGACGGTGCAAGTTCCGCGTGGTATCTTACACCCATTTGCAAGAGTAGACGGATAAAAATCTCTCTGTCTGGGAAGAAGGATTACCTCTTCTGGAAATAAGAAAGAGGAGAGTCTGGTATATGATGAGAAATACACAGAATATAGGGCCATATTATATGGATGAACTCCCGGACATCATCAGAATCTATTATCTACCTAGTGTTTCAATTCCACACGTCCTTGATTCTTTGATGATGACGAGTTCACAGTTTCTGGTTTAAAGCACCCTAGATATTGGATATAAAAGACTGAACACCATCCCCAAGCACAATTATCATTACCCATATCTTCCCCTCTCAGAAAGACGATGGTGGACACCAGTCAGAAATTCATCCTTCCAGATCTTCTGAAGTCATGCCAATTTGTCTTGAGAGATGCAACCAATCCTCATTACAAGGAGGCAGCGGCAGAATCACGAGCTTGGGTTTCAAGTTATAACATCCTCTCGGATAGGAAGAAAGAATATCTGGTGTCTGGGCAGAGCGAGCTGCTCTGCTCTCATGCGTATCCTTATGCAGACTACGAGCAGTTTAGAACGATCAGTGATTGGGTGTGTATAATCAGTTTTTGCAGGCGCAAGGAGTCGCTAATATTTAGCTGTCAGATTAATCTGTTGTTTGTGGTGGACGAGCTAAGCGATGACCAGACGGGAAAAGCAGCGGCAAATACAGGCCATATAGTGGTGAAAGCTCTCCAGAATTCTGACTGGGATGATGGTTCTAGCCTTGCTAATATGACAAAAACGTACGTAATTCTATTCCTTAAACTTGAAGCTACCAGACACTTTCCAATTTCATGAGAAGTCTAATCCAAATATTTCAGATTCAAAGAAAGGCTTTATCGTCGCGCCGGTCCAAAAAACATGAGTCGCTTCGTTAAAGCTGTCGAAGAGTATACTACCGCTGTCGGTATCGAGGCCGAGCTTCGAGAGAAATATGAAGTTCTGGACGTCGCTTCGTTCATTCCTCTTCGACGACACAATAGCGCAGTGCCAGTGTGCCTTACATTGGTTGAATATGCCTTGGGCATTGATCTTCCTAACGAAATATGGCACCACTCGGGGTTCTTGGACGCTTTTTGGGCTGTTGTGGATTATGTTTGCTGGGCCAACGTAAGGATTCTGTGATGCTTTCATGTTTCTGAACCATAATTCCATCAATTATTTCAGGATTTATATTCCTACGACATGGAGCAAGCGAAAGGACACACCGCCAACAATATCGTCACTGTGCTCATGAAAGAGGAAAAGTGCACGCTACAGGAGGCCGCTGACTTGATCGGTATTCGGTGCGACCAATTCTTGAACAAATATCTGACAGCGAAGGCCAATCTGCTTTCCAACGACCCATCTGTCGGGCCAGATGCATCCCGCTACATCGAAGCCGTGGGACATTGGATAATAGGAAATGTTGTGTAAGGAGGCCATTTTTATCTGAAACTTCTCTGCTGAAATGTTTAACAGATGGAGCTTTGAAAGTCAGAGATACTTCGGAGCTCATCATCTAGAAATTCAACGTACGCGTCTCGTTACGCTCCGTCGGAGTCCACCAAATCTTGAGTACAAAGGCTTTGCTGTGTTCGATGAATCAGAGGTCGTTAGGCAGTAATAGCGATACTAAACGCTTAGCACATATTGAAATATCGGATCATGGTTTGCAAGTGTTTCGCGATGCACTGCATTTTCGATATATCCGTTTCCCTTTAATTTGCATATTTGTGGCTTTTTCTATAGCTGACTACATTTATATATTCATTTCGCAATATTCTAGTATACATGTAGTCTACAATTGTTGTATGTACTCATCCATTTGCCCCTATTCCCCCTTTGCCCTACCCCCCCCAGGGACAAGCTGCCTTCGATATCGTCGAGATTGTGTTGTTTATTTTAACAATATTATGAAGCGAATTGCAGAGTTTCTGGCAGCCGGATCGGATTTACCTGGAGCTATTTATAAGATTCGAAATGGCTTCCTGGGCGCAAGGCTTGCCGTGGCTTCGCCTCTACCCATGTCTTCGGGTGTCTTGTCATTGGCCACATAGCCAATAACCGCAGAATCTTTCAGCAAGTAGAGAATGGAAATTACTGCTCCTACTTTGCTCCTACTTATACTTTATATACACACAGTAACACGTCAGATGATGAAAGGATCACATCGCCGCCCTCTTATCTTTTCTATGAACCTCGAGATTATATCTACTCTTTGGTAATAGGGGAATGAAACTTATTTGTCCGATGAAGGAACTGAGTATAAAAACGGTCCGTGGATAACCTTATTAGATGAAAGATAATAGATACCAGAAGTTTTGTATAAAGAGTCGTCGCTCGACTACACATGTGAACTAATTCTCTTCGCTATCTTTCAACATCGTACGCAGATAACATGGTGACAGACTTTGACACGCGACAGTTTATTCTTCCCGATCTCGTTGGAGAATGGCGAGGCGTTGTAGATGCTACCAACCCGCACTACAAAGAAGTAGCAGCAGAATCGCACGAGTGGATTATCAGTTATAACGTCCAAGTTCCAGATAAGAAGAGAGCCTTTGCCAGACAAAGCGAGCTATTGGCGTCGCATCTCTACCCGTACGCTGATAAAGAAAGATTCAGAGTTGTCTGCGATTGGGTAAGATATGTGATCTTTAATCATTGTCACATGTAGAAGAGACTCCTTGGAAGTTTAATATCTTGTGGGTATTCGACGAAGTAACCGATGACCAGACAGGCAAAGAAGCTGCATATACAGGTTGGATAATACTCCAGGGCCTTCTAAATCCAGAGTGGGATGATGGTTCCATTTTTGCTAAGATAATTCAGTCGTAAGTACCTCCATCCTGACTATCTTCTTCCTACATTCATGAGAACATCCACGCACGCTCTCGCAGATTCAGTGAAAGAATTCGGCATTACGCAGGTCCTAACAACATGAACCGTTTCCTTCAAGAGGTTGAAAATTATACTAACGCCGTCGCCTTCGAAGCAGAGCTGCGAGAAAGGAACGAAGTGCCAGACTTCGCCTCATTCACTAATCGCCGCCGAGATAACAGCGCCATCACGACGTGCTTTGCGCTCGTTGAATGTGCATTGGGTATTGATCTCCCGAATGAGATGTGGCAGGATTCGACATTCCTGGATGCATATGGAGCTGCAGCCGATTATTTTAATTGGTGCAATGTAAGAGAGAATTTTTCTGGTCTGTTTCGCCTTTTGGATTTATGTGATTTGATTCCTGAAGGACGTCTATTCGTATGACCTGGAGCAGGCTAAAGGGGATGCGAATAACAACGTCATCACAGTGCTCATGAAAGAAAAAAGTTGCACTCTTCAGGAGGCTGTTGATTTTCTTGGGATCCGCTGCAATCAATTCCAAGATACATATCTGGTAGAGAAATCCAAGTTATCATCCAAAAATCTCCCAAATAGCCTGGCTGCACATCAATATATACATGCTTTAGGACACTTCATGATAGGGAATGTGATGTAAGTCGCCTATTTACTTTCATATTTATATACATTTATTCATCCTTTCTGAATAGGTGGAGCATGCAAACTCCGAGATATTTTGAAGTGAGCCGTTTGGAGGTGGAAAACACGCGACTAGTTATACTCCGCACCGCTATGTAGAGTTCGCCGAGGTTGAAGCTGAGACTGAGAAGAAACAAATTTCTTTTAGGACATATAGAGCCCACTCGTGCAGTCAAATTTTATATCAAAAGCCACTGAGTACAAAGAAATGGTAATAGATGGGAAAGTGTAGGTAGCTGCAGCTATGTTCTGAGTTCCTAGATCCTATGGTCTTTGCATACTCATGGTTAATACAAAAGGGGATAGTGGTTATGAAGTCAAGTGCAATGTTGCTGGACTCTCGGAGTCGTAGTACAAATGCGGCATCTTTAAGTCCGTCTTCCCAATGCCCTCTTGAATATCTAATGCCTCAGCACCCAAAGTTTCGATAGGCCGACATACTTTTACTGTGCGCTGACGACATAGTTGATAACCATACTACCTGTCGCACAAATTGAGTATCGGAGTGCTGCTCTCATACTCTCCATACACGTTGGATTATGATGGGATAACGTTAAAATCGCATTCTAACGGTGTAGGCGTAGATATTGGTAGGCTACACCTGACCACGTGACAGTACTGTAAGTATGTACCGCCAGCGTTTGTAGACTACATCATCACTACTGTCCAAGCACTGCGACACTGCTTCAGGCCATCTCCGCCGCTCACTGCGGGAGTTGTAGTTAATATTTGCTGATACATAGGCGGAAGTAAATTAAGTATCTGCCTAATGGAGTTATCAAGCATAAAATCTTGTCACCGGATAGCCTTGATTGAGGGATTGAAGACCAGCAGTTTCGGGCCAAGAGAAAATGCCGCGTGGGTGCCATGATCGGCTCAGACTGCCGCGCAATTGCCGCGCAACGTTGACGCCAAGTTGATGTGACCACTGACGCTCAGTAAAAGCGAAAATTCCGCGTATAGTCATACTTCAGTCAGCAAATGGCATTATCTGACTAAAATGTCGTTTTTTCTGACCACCGAAGTCAGACATCAGTCAGATCTTTTTGATAAGAAATGGACCGATGTAAGCAATGTAGTCTGCATGTAGTCAGTACATGGTCTGACAAAAGTCAGTTGCAGGTCCGACTTTTGTATGGCAAAATTCAGATTTATATTGTGCCGTAGTCATGATTCAGTCAGATAAAAGTCAGCTGGCAATCATGGGATGGTTATAAAAATGTATGGAATATTTATTAGATGTATGATACTGTCGCGGCATTTTCACAATGCCTGGCAGTTTTGTATAAGGTTCATCACTCAGCTATAATACAACTGGGCTATTTCCCCTTCTTCCTCATTCATAAGCAGATAAAATGGCTGAGTACTAAATTAAGGGAGCCTATCTCGTTAGAGAATGAGGAGGCGTTAAAGATGCTACAAATCCGCACTATAAGGAGGCAGAGGCACACGCGTGGATTTTTAGTCGTAATGTCCAAATTCCAGACAGGAAGAGTCTTCTCCGGACAGATTGAGCCGTTTGTCTTGCATGTATATATGGTATATTCGTACATTAATCAAGAAAGGATCAGAGTCGTCTGTGATTAGGCAAGCTACAGGTATTATGCTTAATGTCGCATGCAGAAGAGACTCGCCATTTCTGAATCAGAGGTTAATACTGTTAAAGTGTTCGATAAAATAACCGATGAGCAGTCGGATAAAGACGCTGGATATACAGGCCAGATAGTACTTAAACTCCTCCGAGATTCTGGGTAGGATGACGGCTCTATTCCGGCTAAGATGATGAAGTCGTGCGTGCTCACCCAAATTACTGACTGCTCAAAAATTTATGAGAATCCCACCACTCGCAAATTCAGAGAAAGATTTTTTCCTTGAGTAGGTCCCAACAACATGAAACGTTTCATTAAAGAGGTTAAAAGTTATACCAACGCTATCACATTTGAGGCGGAACTGCGAGAGACGAATGAAATTCCGGATTTCGCCACATATATTACTCGATGTCACATTATGAATTGCGATCATCGAATGTGCGTTGGGTATTGATCTTCCGGACGAGATTCGACATTCTTGGATACCTTTGGGCAACTGCAAGTTATTTTAACTGATCCAACGTAAGATAGTATTCTGTGGCTTCTTTTGCTTCGTAGATCTAAATTCCTTCCGGAAGAATGCGTTTCGTACGACTTGGAGCAGACCAGAGGAGACGTAAGTAATGCTATCACTACAGTGCTTATGGAAGAGAGAGGGTGTACTCTTCAGGAAGCGGCTGATTTGATCGAGATCCACTGCAACCTGTTCGCAGATAATATATAGCAGCAAAGGCCGAGCTGCCATTCAAGGATCTGCCGAAGGGTGTAGATGCGCTTCGCTTTGTTGAAGCTTTAGAGCGTGGCATGATCAGGAGTGTTGTGTAGATCGTCCGGTTACATTCTGTTAGATATATGTTGACAGATTATTTCTAGACGGGCGGGGCTTGCAAACTTCGAGATATTTAGAAGCGAGCCGTTTAGAAGCCCGACGTACAGGTCCGTGTAGAGTTCGCCGAGATCGAAACCGAGATTGAGAAGAAACCAATTTCCCTGAGTATTTAGGCTATCTATGTGCTTTAGTTATAATAGAAGCGCCACGGAAAGGTTAACGGCAAATATCATAAGAGAGAAGTACTATGGTGCGTTACATGTGATATGTTGAACTTGAGCCTTGAGCCGGTCCGTGTGGTAAATCCACTAGAACCAAACAAAAGTTTCGCCTGCTATTGGCTCCCGCAAGATCCGACGGCACGGGACCTGTGTGGCCGCACTTTCGTCAGTGCCCCCGATTAACATGAGCTCTATACCACGAAAAGATTGGCTATAACGGTCAGCGTTCTCCAGAGTCGCTATCCGATGTCCACGAAATAGATTTGTTCCAATAGAGGTAGAGATTATTATACAGGGGCGGCATCTACATTGATAACTGTACCATCATCACAGATGACTTTGAAACGAACTATAGAGGATCATGAGCAAAATATAGCAGGAGCAGGACAGAATAGACGGGACGACGCACGTATGGTAAAGGGAACTCCTTTCTCTTTTCGGATACTGGTAAAGTATAGTGTACCAGAGCCTGAAGATGAGATACATCATGAGTAACCAAAAATAGCAATGAAGAAATCTCGTACCTTTTGACCCTCGTATTCTGAAGCAGACGTCTATGTTCCCCTGAAGCTGGTTGATCTAGTCGGTACATCAGTATTATGACTTGTAGCCTAGCACGGCCCAGGCAAGGAACCACAGCAGAGATAAAGACGTACATGGCCATTGATGAATGGATCTCCGTTAAGCCACCATTCCGGCTGAGGCCGAATGGCGTCGCCCAGCACCTCCTGCAGTTGAGCATTCTCCCTCACCGAGCGCACGATTGAGCGGAAGACAGAGCTTGCGAGCATCTCTTCATTCGCAACATACTTCATGAACAAGGCCCACGAAGTCAATCCAATGACTCCCACTGCAACAATTGCAGGCCATGGGCGCTAGAGATCGCAAAACGGTGAGCTGCTAGTGGATTAAACGTAAATTAGGAGACGCACTCTTGCTTTGGGCAGATCTCTGAATGGAGGATGCTTTGCATAGTACGGCCGTGGTCGCGATGTCTCCGTGAACAGCTCAACAATAGGCTGCTGTGACGGTGGTGGCGAGCGCGGAAATTGGGTCGCATACAAACGCTTGGTGCTGCTGGGTATCAGGGAAGCCCTTTGTCGCAGAATAGAGGCCATTATGGAGGGGTTGGAGTGGGCGCGTTGACGTCCACAGGCTGCCTCCGGTATATATAGGATAGTAGTAAGTGGTAAGAAAGGTTGCACGAGGAGATGACTCCAAACTGGTTGAACGGCTAAAAACACGCGCGTCACGCACTTGTCACGGTGTAGAGCTCCGGCCCTGGGGCGGCTGTGGCGGACCGGCGCGCCTCAAGATGATAAGTGCGTGCGCATTGCCAGTGTCTCAGTCTCAGCCTTACGAGCTCGCCGAGTCAGAGAATTGTATTCGGCGGGGCCTTGAATGTAGTCGGTGGATGTCTCAGATGTATAGATAGGGAAGATATAAATTCCGTTCCCCGAGCTTTCCCCTCGTTCTTCACTAATATCACTATCATCTAACAGCCCTTTTGTTCGTCCAAATCATCAATATCTTTATAATGCCCGTATTGTCAACTTGGAATGCGTGTTTTCACACCAAAATTAACCCTCTCGCTCCATTAACAGCTGCGGAGGGTGCCCTTCCAAAAATCCGGGTTGTCAGATTCGACGACTCCGAAGCACAGAAAACCATCGCGGCAGACCGGTACCGAAATCTGCTTCCTCCTCGAACCTCCTCCCCCAACTACTTGGTCACATCTGGGCCATTCACATCTCTTTCCCAACGGCCTACTTCCGTTCTACACGCCAGAACATCGATACCCAACCCGTTTATTCCCAAGAAAATGGGATTCTTCTATGTCCCGAGCGACTACAACTTCCCCCGCTCCTTAGTCACCCGCGTGCCCTACCCGCGCGTGATGCTGACCGAGGACCCGTATTTCGGGCAGGAAATGCCTGCACGCTTCGTCGCTGCATACCTCACCTCGTTGTTCGAATGTAGTATCCTCCCCTGCTTCAACGGGCCGGCGAACCTTCCAATGCACCCCGAGCTCTCCTTATATATCGCGCAAATGCTCGTGATTTGCGATTTACCGTACTCCGTCCTCGCAACTACCCTCGCCATTGTTTGCTTCCTGCACAATAGCAGGGTCAGCTGGAAGAGCTGGGACCAGAAGGCGATTGGTCAAGGACATTTGTTATTTCTTCTCGCGTTCAGCATCGCTGCGAGGCATCACTACCGACATGACCCAGGCGCCGAAGCTCACAACCCGTATTACTGGGCGTTTATCACCCATTGGCCTGTGGGTAAAGTCAAAGCTCTGTTTATCATGCATAAGGGCATCTGCCCGGTGTTGGAGAGCGATACATTCACCGCGTCGGTGCGGGCGTTGGGGTCGACGGTTGAGAACAATTTAATGAAATTCTGGAATGTCTCGCTATGGATGGAAGATAGCAAACGTGGTTGGGATGAGACGTTACAGGAGCAGGAGTGCCAAAATACGCGGGTTTCGAGATTTAAGAGCTGGCTCGGGAGGGTCTTTTACGGCAACGACTTATAGGATGAATCGGGCTGTACGAAATTGACGTTGAGAACGCAAAGGAGCTGGGTAGATAAAACGCATGATAGCTACGTCAAGTTGGATAACTAGTAATAAGCATTACTTCCTGCGAGATGAAAGGTTTACTAAGGTTATTGCGCCATCGCGCTTCGCGAAAAGTCTGCTACATGTAGGGAAAGTGAGATAAACTCAAGTTGAACAATTGACTCTACCTATAGCGGCTGAAGAAATCGGTTCGAACGAGATCTGAAGAAATAAAGATTCTGCGTGCGTAAAAGGGGTTTGAGACCAATACAATTGCTCGGAGTCCCATGGTCATCCCGCCTCCAGGTTCAAAGCAAGAACGGACCACTGAACATGTACGCCGACTTGAA
>JASFDH010002745.1:0-10097 GCA_036937195.1 Nidularia pulvinata | reverse complement strand
TCCATCATCTATTTGCTGATCCAGCGTTGGCAAAATTAGAACTTCATTAGTGAGTTCAATATGACTTTTCTACTTCAAGCTCACCTAATGTCTACAGTAACCTTGTGAAATGTTTTACGACGCGGGAGCTCATGAGATGGCCTGGGATTGAGGCTATTTACGGGGAGTTCCTGCGAAAAACTCCCATTTTCCAATCTGATAAGCGTTGGGAAGATCTGCATATACGAGTGATTGAACATGTAGGTTTTTATGTTTCATCTTTGCTATGAATGGCATTAACTGTCGATGCAGAATATTCGCGTTGTTGCCGAATACTACACACGAATTACCCTACTTCGTTTAACGTCACTCCTCGACCTTTCGCCGAAGCAAACTGAAGAGATCTTATCTCGTCTCGTCGTCTCTGGAACAATATGGGCTCGTATTGACCGGCCTGCTGGTATTGTTAACTTCAGGAGTCCGCGAAGCGCAGAGGATGTCATGAATGACTGGAGCTCAGATATGCAGAAGCTGCTGGGTTTGGTAGAGAAGACATGGATGGGGATGAATGCAGCGCAGGCGGCCCAGTCGCGAGTCAAGTCGTGATAGTTACGTGTATTTTATTCTGAGGTGTTAGTGCACTTCCTATTCTTCTAATAGAAAATCCTATACACCATCGACATGGAATGAAGGGCCCGTTGCAAAACAAATAATTATGCCATGATAGTATTACGGCTGAGTTATAGTCTCCATCTGCACCGGCTGTACCATAGAGTCACTCACAGGCTGTGTCAACGCTGGCGAGTAGGTTGGTCGCACACCCTCTCTCCATAACCGCACATATTTCTCTCCTTTGGACCACTGTCCTTCTAGACCATCCTGCTTTTTGAAAATGGCTTTCCAGCGTTTCCGAGCAGCAAGGGCACCCTCATCCATCTCCTCTCTTCTTTCCCATGTGGCGAGACTCTTCTTTTCTTTTTCGAAGGCGTGCTCGATTTCGCTATTTAAGAATATTGCTCCCAGATGCTCGGCCTCCATCGCAGCATACACAGTAGCGATATGATGCTCGGCACGTAAAGCACGGAACTGTGCGATAGCACTAGCATACGCCTGGGTGAGAGGTATCTCGTGATGTTGGTAAAGATTAAGCGCGTATTGTATAGCACTGTGCAGCATTCAATGAGATACACGTAGACTTGGTGGAAGCATTGACGTACTCTTCTGACGACGGGTTTCTTCCTCTCTGTTTCAGCCGTGTCCATGAAGGTCCATGCACAGGATGTGAATCCTCGATATATTCACCCTCCACTAGAGTTGTCGGGCGAAAAGCCTCGAAGGGATGATCACGGAAGAACTGACGGCGAATGTCGTCCTCAAGATAGTGTATAGGTAATGGACGCGGAGAATATTGTTTCAGCTTGTAGGCGGCGCTAGGGATAGCGGATTTTTGATCATAGACGGTACGTGGTGGGGGTGCTTTAGGTGGCAGAGGAAGAGGGGGATAATCGAGAACGGCCTTGAGCCAGACGGGTTCTTTCGTGATAAAATCCGCACGCATAAGGCGTGAGACTTGCTGGTGCACCTGCGAAGCTAAGCGTCTTACCATCTTCGAGGTAGTCGCAACGAGAAATGGCTGAGCGCAATTGCCGAGGCGTAGCAAGTCGCGTTCAAAATCCAGGAGCCTCCGTCTTAAATAAAACCAAATAGGACTAAGCGGAGGTCAACTTAAGTGAGAGCCGACAACTCGAGTCCAAGCAGTACGAAACATGTATTTAGTGCAGATAAGAAATTTTATAACTATAAAAATTTCCTCGGATAAAATATCAAAGCTTTGCTGGTGTTTTTCCTGCAATTCGGTCCGCTTTCGCCTTGTCTCTCAACAACCGACGAAGCTTAATATCATCCACAAATACTAGTTAAAAATCCACGAGATGCTCAAAAGAAAGTTTTGACTGACAATTTTTCCCGATGGATTTTTAGGAATTGTATCAATGAAGACGACTCCTCCGGCTAAACGTTTATATTTTACTTTTGCGTCGGATACGTGCTGCCGATGAATCATCATGTTCAGACGTGAAGTTCAATCAAGGAATTGTCTCGAAACATACCTTCGCAATCTCAAACCTCACTGCATCAGCTTCTTTTTCGTTGCCTTCTACGCGTCGCGACGTCTGAGCATCGAGAACAACAAACGCAAGAGGTACCTCCCCGCTATAATCATCTGGGACACCCACTACGCAGGCATCCACAACGGCGGGGTGCTGCAATAGATGTCCTTCTAATTCAGCTGGTGCTACTTGGAACCCTCGAACTTTCATGATTTCCTGAAGCCAAGATATATGTAAAAGCGAGAGTGTAGTTCGAGAAAAACCAACCTTTTGACGATCAACAACATATACTTGAAGATTCTTGATAATGACTTCGTCCCCTGTGCGAACCCACCTATCTAAGAAAGTTGATTTCGTGCTACAGAGCGTTTAAATTGAAGAGTGAAAAGGAAAAAAAAAATAGCCGTCGGACTTACGCTTCAGGATTGTTAAAATACCCTAATGCCATCGAAGGCCCAGTTACAATAAGTTCTCCTTGTTCGCCTTCAGCTGCGAGAGACCCATCCTGCTTGACTACTCGAGCAATCACACCAGGCATAAGCTGTCCTGCGCCTCCAGGAACTCCAATCCTTAGCTCGGGCGCTATTGTGGAAATTGTTGTGGACGTTTCTGTAAGACCTGTATTATTGTGAGGTGGCTTTATGTCATTTAACTTAGACTAATCCAATTCACCATATCCCTGTCCTATTGTCGCATTACAAAGAATCACCGAAAGCTGTTGCATGAGATCTCCGCTCAAAGGCGCTGCTCCAGAATTACAAAATTTGACATGAGTCAAGTCATATTCCTTTACCAATGGATGCTGTATTTAATATGGTATCAGCGCAATTTCCTCTGATACAAGAACAGGGTTTACCTTGCAAAGCAGAACAACTTGAGGGGGTACGAGACTTGAGATAGGAGAGAATATTAGACGTATAAAGGATCAGAGCTGCAAATAGCCATACTATAAATGTGTAACTCTATGACGCACAACACTTTGCAGGAATCCCGAGAGGCTGAATTTGGGAACGACGACTAGGGTCATCTACGCAAAAATTCAGCAAAATAGCTATACGAAGTGATACAATGCATAAACATATGACATACTCCGCAAAAAATGGCATAATGCATCTTTCAGATACCATCAGCTCCAACTTCAGTGCGTGGATGGTTATAGATTGCCTTACAATCACAACAAGTCCATATATATCTGGGAAAGTCTCGTCAGGAAAGGTAGTTGAACGCCATGATTTCGCACATACGAAAGAAAGGGAGCACTTCCGTAGCACACATTCAGCAGCAGTCAAGTATTCACTTCCGAGGCGATCACTCAGTGGCACTCACCTGCAATAGCAATGTCTCCAGGGCTCATTCGCTTTTCTTTCCAGGTCGGATCATTGATACGGTAGTGAGTGGCCATTTGGATTAAATTGGCAATGACGGCATAGTGTGATATCGCAACGGCCTAAGTAAATAATGGCAACAAGTAGCACTTTAACGGAATAGCCAAATGACATGTTAAATCTTACCTTAGGTTTCCCTGTGAATTTCAGAGTAAGAAATTACATTCACAGACTGGGTTCATATCTAGTGCATAATTCATACCAGTTGTACCACTTGAGAAAGGGAGAAGAGCAAGCTTTGTCTTGGACTCTCCTGGCTTAAGTTTCTGAACGACAAAATTTCGGGGATGATTTGATCCAAAAGCAACGAGTTCTCCGATATGTGATATACCATCAACCCTAGAGCTCGGAACTGCGGCAGAATCGTCGAGGAGTGCTATTCTGCCTGCTGAAATCCCAGACATATTTGCTGCAGAACATGCTATGTCCAAGACCCCAGAGTGAGCAACAATAAATATACTTCCAGTCAATTTGAGCTGGTGCACGAGTTCCTCCGCTGTATAGGCTGGGTTCGCGGGTCTGTGAGTGCAGATTCTAAACACATTTTGAATCTCAGAAGGAAAATAGCTATCACATACGTTACTATTCCTCCAAGAGTGTGAACCGCCCAGATAAGGATCGGGTAGTCTGATGAAGTTATGAGCACTTTAGAGGAGCATTATTCTAATCCTGAAACCTACCAACGTGGTTCGGGGTGAAGATACAAACTTAAAAAATAATTTGAAAAGGTTTTTGCAAGCCTGTCAGCGTATGGACACACCAACATCGTCTTTACCTACACAAGTGTTAGTATCCATAGTTTCCCAAGGTTAAAATCTTAATCACCGATTTTGTACTTGAGGCTGAGCGCATTAGCGAGGTCGTAAGTGCGTTTACGAGCCTACGTACGTGTCAAGACGATTAAGATACTTAATCATTCTCAAGAGCAGCACACCTCCATGTAGTCAACTCGACGGCCCGTAGCATCTTCGACAAATAAAGGTGCGGTACCGCGTGCAGGCCGTCCAGCAGTGTTGGTGGTCAGCATGAACTGAGGAATAGTGAGGTCATCAGGGATAAAAGGAAGAGGGATGGGTGAACTGAATGCAGGCATGGGGTGAATAAGGCGATAAGTCAGGCAGGAATGGGTTGTGAAGTTGAATATACCGGAGCATTCAAGTTCTCAGGCTTGATTCTCTTAAAGGCCGAACTTGTAATTACTTCTGTCGTGCCGAGAATCACTGCGTCACAACCGGCTACATAATAGCCGTACGACGTAAGGGTGCTTGTATCCTGGGAATTTGTGAAGCATCCAAACTTCCAACGACAAAAACAGTAAGTACTAATAATTGACGCCCGAGTGCATATTTAGTGGAGGATGCCATCAGCAAACGATTTTGTTGGACAGAAGATAGAATAGTCAAAATTTATTTCCAGATGTGGTTGGAAAGAGGCTGAGACGGCATTTAAGATTGGAACTTTGTCTTCAAAGTATTGTGCCGCCATGACAGTTACTGTGACGCGGATCACGGTGCGATCCATCAAAGCTCGAACGCCTTAAAATTAAACAAACACAAATATGAATGTTCAGCCGGCTCGTGTGGTTACCGCTCCAACGCCTCGCAGAGTGTACTCGAATAGTATGGACTCCAAACTTGTCCCTAATCTCTTTACAGTCCTCCAGCTCACGATGAATAATTTAAGATGAAGAAAAATCTAAATTATAGAAACTGGCAGCAAATATAATGGTTCCTGCTACTTGGACTTGGCACACACTGTATACATACTCTTACTATAATTTCGCTTGAAATTGTGATTCCGCCCTACTGCGTATTTTAGCTTTGTCTCTTAAAAGTCGTCGAAGCTGTTTTACATTTAG
Source organism: Nidularia pulvinata (assembly GCA_036937195.1). NCBI lineage: Eukaryota > Fungi > Basidiomycota > Agaricomycetes > Agaricales > Nidulariaceae > Nidularia > Nidularia pulvinata. The sequence continues at coordinate 4,767 of JASFDH010002745.1, read as the reverse complement.
CTTCAACATCACCTTGGAAGCTCATCGCAACGTACTATTTTTCCAGAAGGATTCTTCGGAATAGCTTCTATGAATTCAACACCGCCTGCCAACCACTTGTAGGGAACTTTAGCATCGGACACATGCTGAGATAATGGTCAGCAAATGACAACAAGTATTTAATTATAAAGTATACCTTTAGGATATCTTTCTTGATTTCAATAGCCTCTCTCTCTTTCGTCCCAATGCGCTGAAATGCCTTAGCAGAAAGAACAACATATGCCAGAGGCACTTCGCCGCTGTACTCATCCGGTACGCCAACTACACATGCATCCACAATATCGGGATGAAGTAATAAATGGCCTTCAAGTTCAGCCGGGGCGACCTGGAATCCGCGAACCTTCATAATTTCCTGTAATTCGAGGGCAATGAGTAAATAATTGGTTGTCATAAGAACAAAAAGCATGCCTTCAGACGGTCAACGACGAAAACATCCAGTTTCTTGATAATGACTTCATCGCCCGTGTGTACCCAGCCATCCGTAAATGTCTCCTTTGTGCTGAGAAAACATCATGAGCAAATTATTAAAAGATTACTTTAGAATCCACCTACGCGTCATCATTATTAAAATATCTCAAAGCCATAGAAGGACCTGACACGACCAGTTCCCCTTGTTCACCCTCCATGGCAAGGGAACCATCCGGTTTCACTACTCGAGCTGTCACACCAGGGAGAAGCCGACCAGCACTCCCAATGGTACCAATCTTATGTTCTGGAGGTAGCATACAGACCGTCGTGCATGTTTCCGTTAGTCCTTGATTGAGTAAGTATCAATCTTCAGTATGAGAAGCTACTTTATTCACCATAGCCCTGGCCGATTGCAGCATTAGGGAGGACATTAGAAAGTTGCTTCATGAGCTCTCCACTTAAAGGCGCTGCGCCGCTTATGCAAAGCTTTATTCGGCTGAAGTCTATAGTTCGACAGGACGGATGCTGTAGAGGTTATCAGTAAGAGGGAAATAGAAAGTTGATTATTCGTCACCTTGCAGAGCAGGACAACCTGAGGGGGAACAACGCTGCAGAAGCATTCAGTGAAGTCAGGTTGCCATGAAATGAGAGTAAGCATACTATAAGTGGGTGATACGATGATGAACGATACTCTTCAGGAAGGCAGGGAGGCTGAACTTTGGTGTGACTACTAAGGTCATCTGTACGTATTTCCTCGTCACTGACACAGTCAGCGTTCAGTGGCTGAAATGCTTACTCCCGAAAAGAGCGAGTAGTGCAGCTGTTTTACGCGGTTAGCCAGGGCTAAGAAAATAGAAATGAAACTTACGATAACGACCAGCCCGTATATGTCTTCAATGAAATTTTTATAGAAGACTCCAGATAATCCATAGAAAGCAGTGCTTACGAAAAAAGGGGAGAACTATTCCAGTGGTGAATAGCGTGTTCCAGTTAAATATGTTTATCTTACCCGCTAGTACTCGGTCACCTGGACCCATGCGTATTTCTGGACAAGACGGATCCATGATACGATGATGAACGGCCATTTGTATCACATTGGCTATTACGGAATAGTGTGATATGGCCACGGCCTACATAGAGTCAATCTAGCAGATAAGTTTGAAAAGAATTCATTTACCTTCGGCTTTCCTGCGAAATGAAAACCTATGTTAACGCAATTACTGAGTCTATTTGAATAGCAGCATACCAGTGGTGCCGCTTGAGAATGATAAGAAGGCTAATCGCGTTCGTGCCTCTCCAGGTTTCAAACGCTGGGCGGAGTATTTCTCAGGTGAGCTAGATCCAAGTTTAATAAGGTCGTCAACCGTAATTATGGCATCTGCGACTGGAGGAGCCAAGGGCTCGTCTAGGACCACAATGCGGTCGTCAGATATACCGGCTATCCTGACAGCGGAACGTGCTGTATTCAGAGATGAACGATGGACGATAATCAAAGCACTTTTCGTAATAGTGAGTTGATATGCCAGCTCATCAGTCGTGTACTGCGGGTTTGCAGGTCTGGTGGATAGGGGGTTTTATAAATAATTTCAATAGGGAAGAATTCGAATCTTACGTTATTATCCCCCCAAGTGTATGCACGGCCCAAATCACAACCCCGTAGTCTATTCACAAAACAGTCAACACAGAGCTTCAGTATGCCTAAGAAGATAATTACCAATGTGATTGGGGCTGAACAGGCATACTGAATCCATTCTTTTAAGGACAGCTTATAATTACGACAGTGGCGTATCACGTACCAACGTCGCCCTGGCCTACAAGCAAAGGGTAGCCAGTAAGTATTACGTATTGATACACGGTGCAGCCAGCATGATGCGCGCACATACCTATCGCCCACTTCAAACTCAAGGCATTCGCGAGGCCATACGTACGCCGGTGAGCCTACGAAGCGGATCGTTGAGCGAATTCTACATTTACTGCAGGTGCATTATTAACTTACCTCTAAGAAATCTACAGACTTGCTGGTGCGGTCATCTATAAAGTAGGGTACGTTTGACGGGCGATGAGGTTTCCTGCTAAAATCTGCGTTAAGAATAAACTGGGGTATGGTAAGATCGTCAGGAATAGCAGGAAGAGGAATAGGGGAACGAAATTCGGTCATGACGAGATGAGGTAAACGTAGGCGAGTAGGACGCCTCGATAGTGGTACCACAATAGAATGGCGGTATTGTAAGTGAGAGAAAGAGGGGCTTGAGAGCGAAATATCAGAAGCGTGAAATACACGACGATCTTGAAGACCCTTTCGGGACGACCCCGGAGGCCCATAAGTAGCGGCGCATGGGGTATAAAATGCTTATGGGGTTCACGGCTTCTTGGTAGGGGCGGGAGGATCATAAAATCTCCGAGGATTTGATTGGGGCATGAGACCAGGTGAGAACAGCGAGGAACAGCGTTAGCACCGCGATATGTACCCACCGCGACGGATCTTGTTAGCGCTACAAATTATGATGCCCGCTGCATGACCGTGCCGCGAGCGGGGTTGCCCAGCTTTACCCACGCTATACTAAAGTTATTGAACACACTCAAATTATTCAAGTAACGTGAATGCTCTTGCGCAAGCTCTTCCTCAAGTTATAACACTGCTGCAGCCATGGAAGATGATGACGCCGAGCTGAGAAATCCCTTCCCATCACCGCCATCGCATTACACCAAGTACACTTCCCATAATCTCAAGCTCCTTGCACTTCTACGCGAGCGAGCGCCGGTCCCATCCAACGCCAACCAACAGGACGTTCTTGCTGATCAATCAGATGTTCCCGACTGGCCGCTAGTACAGCTTGAAAAGCCTCGCGTGGATTGGATCCTTGAAGAACCCGAAGCATACTATGATGTGTTCGGTGACAAGTGGTTTGTACGCAAGACCGCTCACTCTTTATAACATAATCTTCATCACTATTGTTCACTTGACAGGTGAAGGATAAGATACCGTCATTAGCAGAATTGGGCGGAAATCAGCTATATCCTGTGGATCCAAGTGAAGGTGAATTCATGTGACGTTCAATAGATCCGTTGCTAACCATTTACGCATAGACAGACGTCCCGCGTTACTCTCCATTCTGCGTTCTCTCTTGGTCACATATTCATCTCTGACGTCTTCTTTACTTGCACCCCCTCCTGCTATAACTTCAAACGTATCTCCCGACTGGCAGCGTCACGTCGAGTGGATAACTGTCCTCAGTCAAAACTTCATGGCGGCCGCCAATGACCTACGTCCTGTCCAGGTATGTTCGTTTTTGTCTCGTCTCGAATATTTTGAAGTAACTTGAACAGGCAAGAGGAAATCTTGAACTCATGATGCAACGACAACTGGAACTTAGAAAGGATGAAACGAAAGCTTTGCATGAGTATGTCGCAGTAGTATTCTGTTGATTGATGGCTTATGGGACATTATAGAAAATGTGACGCGATTGAGAACAAACTCAAAGAACTTCGTGCATCACTTCAAAACCCTGGGGCTTCTGAGGGTCCATTAAAGGTAAGGGGAGCCATGGAATGTATAGGGAAGGCGGTCTGAATAAGTTCTCTTCAGATCGTCTCGCTTGAACTGGACGGTGGAATGGGTGCCAACCCAGGCATATCATTGGCTGTAAGTTGTTCTTAACCTACTTTTCAGACTCTATCGACTCATATTCTATAATGTTAGTATGCAACCAAAGCAGCTGGAACAGAAATTCCTGTGACCAACTCGGATGTCCTTTCTTGGGCTGAAGAAATTGGTTAAGTGAAGCTTGAAAAGCTCATTCATCGTTCCAACTTCGGGAATCTGTAAACATATATTAAAGTACATGTATCAAGCATAATAATTGTATTTTTAGTGATAATAACTCTGCAAACGGACTTTCTTACTTTGGTATTCAAGGAAGACTTGCATTCTGGAGACGCTTTTCGATCACGTGACATACATAGTTTGAACTAAGAACTGATTTGATTCTTGAATTTCAACTAATACTTCGATTCCATTCAATTGGCTACTTTGCCAAACTCCAAACCCAACTTCATTCGTCTTCGAGCCTGGTTCAAATAACTCTAGAGGGCGACATTTACAGGCCATAATCACTAGGTTTCAGTGGGTTAAACCTTTCGCGACTCCTTTGGAAACCTTCTGCACTCTGTTGCCCAATCGTTCTATTACCTCCAGTATCTTGCGCGTACACTTTGTACTATGGCTACACGACGACGAATCGGAGTCAGTGCTGCGACTACGGAAGCTGCGCGTCGTCAATTAATGCAGCCAGTTCCATGCTGGGAAAAAGTCTGGGTGAT
>JASFDH010002744.1:0-10098 GCA_036937195.1 Nidularia pulvinata | reverse complement strand
GGCAGGGACGTTAATCTCTCATGGTTGGAAGAGATTGACGAAGCTATGCGAGAGCCTATCGTGGTTGAAAATGTCGATGGGTTGGGGATGAAGATGCCGCCTAAAGATTTTACGGTAGAAGATGTTGCAGAAATGGTTGGCAAGGATACCCCTGTTGAAGTTATAGGTATGACCAGTCTTTTACCTTCTCTGCTCCTTCCCAGCTCAACCTCTCCTTTAGATGTTGCCTCTCAGTCAACAGCTCCTGGATGGACATTAGGAAAGTGGGCGCAGTACTTCAATCTCGAGTCTTCGAAACGCGACAAAATATTGAACGTGATATCTTTGGAGGTCTCAGGTACCAAGTTATCTGATATGATTCTACCTCCTAAGATTGTAAGAGAACTTGACTGGGTCGAAAACTACTGGCCAAGCACCAGGAAAGGAAAGGGACATACATATCCCAAAGTCCAGCTATACTGCCTGATGGGGGTTGCGACTGCTTGGACGGTGTGTCTATTTTTTCTACTCATTTCTGGTTTATACTGACTGTATGAAAGGACTGGCATATCGATTTCGCAGGATCGTCTGTTTATTACCATATTCTGCATGGCACGAAAGTAAAAGGGCATTTGATCGTTTTAATGAATTGTCTATTTATCACATAATCTGTCTAGGTATTCTATTTTATCAAGCCAACACGCTCGAATTTGGCAGCGTACGAACAGTGGTCCGGGACTGAACTTCAGAACCATACCTGGTTAGGAGATATGGTCGATGAGGTTTATAAAGTTGAACTCTCGGAGGGTAACACCATGATTATTCCGACGGGATGGATACACGCTGTTGTGAGTACTACTGCTTACATCCCGAACCTTTCTGACATTAAGTTTTCAATCAGTATACACCAGTGGACACATTGGTGTTTGGAGGGAATTTCCTACATTCTTATGATGTTGCCACGCGTACGAAACACCTCTATTTCTAACTTCTCGTCGCTAATTTTGCAAACAGAACTGAGAGTTAGGAGCATCGAGATCGCTACGCAAGTGCCGAAAAAATTTAGATTTCCGATGTTTTCGAAGTCAGTCATCCGAGCACGACAAGAGAGATAAGTCACCTTACTAACACACTAATGCAGACTTTGTTGGTATGTGGGTGACAGATACTTGCGGGACTTGAAATCCCAATCTGGATTCTCTTGTCATCCTCGCGTGCTTTCTTCCATCGCTGTGCTAGCAGACTTTTTGGTATCAGAGGTGCGGATTCTGGAGAGAGGTAGTGAACAAGCGAAAAAGGAGGTGAAGGACCAAATTCCAGCCGATCGCATTAAAGACGCACCGGCGATGGCAAGGGAACTTCGTTGGAGGATAAAGCTAGCTTCTGGATACCTAAGTGACGATGAAGGAGGGACTCGGAAATCGAAAGGCGTTGCAACGCATTCCTCTATCAATGGAATCAAACGAAAGCGGATCGACGCTGAAGAAATTGTTGATGTCGAGGGCTCGTCTAACCGTTTTAAAAATTTTAAGCCAAAGTCTTGGGACGCTGTCCTTCAGAAGGTGGATGAACTAAAGAGAAAAGATAAAGCTCCAAGGCCTCGACATGACCCCTCATGGACGCAAGCATGGCTTGCTGACAGGCAGAGTGCGGAGGATATTGTTGAAGAAGTTGAGGTCAAGACATGTCGGGAAGTTGTAGTGAAGGTTCGACACACTACTAAAGGAATAGAACGTCAGCGTATCGAGCGTCAAGTGGAGGATTGGATCTGGAACGACGACGATAGAATGTCAGATTAATCGGGTCGTATTGGATAGTACTAGCTAGGATTGCTTGAGGGATCTTAAGTTTTATGGTCAGTTATACTTGCATATATTTTGAAAAAATGAGAGGACCCGATTTTACTTGAAGGTGATGTCATTGCTTCACAGTTGCCTTGTTGCATGGAGAGCTTGAAGCTTGAATCTTTAACAGACAATTGTTAAAAGACCGAATTCCAACATAGTGTACTTGAGTTGGCGATTAAAAGAAACCCACTACTGATCGTGAGAAATACTGTAGACTGTTGTGACATACTTGTGGATGATAATGGCATTTCTTCACTGCTGCTTACTTCTATTCTCCAGTTTGATTTACTTTCATACCTTCCTCTCGGTTTTCAACTATCATCGCGGACAGTGAGTAGACTATTGTGACCTTATATCTGCTACTGACACTTTTGAAGGAGACGCAGTTGTGATGTCGAACGTAAACCCAAGTGGACGAGATGTTCGACCTTCCTCACCCTCGCAACAACCATACCGTACAAATACCCGCAGAAATGCCATTCAACTGGATGGCCAAGCATCATGGACTCCAGGATTAGTCTCTATTCCAGATGATCTTTCCTATGACCCATCACTCAGGCCTCCACCACGTACGTTTGCCTAGAGTGCCGCCCTTTCGATTGCTGTAGTATTATCACTGATCAATTTCGATGGTACTTGCAGCCCTAATGCAACATAACAACCGCTCAGTCCCTTCTTTGCCTTCTCAACAACCTCCTCAGTACTCAGAGTACTCAGAGTATGCTGGTGATACGGCGGCACGACCATTTGATCCAACTGCTTCCCTCGATACATTTTCGGCTTTGCGTGTCACCGATCCCGTCCCTCGTGGTACGAGTGCAATGTCTCACGTCTCTGACCCTATTCAACGGGCGCCGTCATCATTATCGATGAACTCATTGCAGAATTCGAATCGCGGTCATGCACAACCAAGATATGCTGCAATATCCCCCCCTCCCAACAATTTTCGTACACCTTACCCAATGGCTTCCTCAGAAAGTCGCTCTTCAGACCTTGCATCCCTCCATTCTAAGGATAGTCGAAACAGCCAGAATGCCAACGATCCTTACGATGCTGATCAGACTAATGGATATCATTCACCTGATAGTGTCGGCTCTCCATCTTCTCAGTTTCAGGGTTATTCTCAGCACTCCTGGCAACCCTCGCGTTCAGATAGTTTCAATCCTCTTTATGTTGCTGCTTCCGATGTTCTCGGGATGGGCCCACCACCCCGCGGAAGTCTTCCATCCATGGTCACACCGCCATCTGGAAGCAGCTTCTCTGCCAATCACCCTTATGTCGCCAATCAAGCGCAATTGCCCTCTATTCATCCGGCTTCATATGATACAACCTCTGGACATCCTCCCATTCAGACGTACTCCGAGACCTCCGCTCCACCACCACCACCGGCTAGCCATGTATATGCTGCAGATGCCGAGGATATCGAGCTTCGGCCTCCAATACAGCGTGCTGGAACGTCCGCGTCAGTGACTTTGTCTACACATAAATCGAAGGCGATAGATCTGAGCGCCCCGCCATATACGAAAGAATATATTGATCAATATCGTCAACGTATTAAGGCAGATAAGGACCCTGAGGCTCATTTCTTGTATGCCAAATATCTTATAGATGCTGCGAAGAAAATACGTGCCACCGCTAAGGACCAACGTGCCGCAAAAAAGTACAGTGAAGTCCTTATTGGCGAATCGTTGAAGGTTATTCGACGTCTCGCGACACAAGGAGAAGCATACGACGAGGCCCAATTTTTCTTAGCAAACTGTTATGGGACAGGATCACTCGGTCTCCAAGTCGATCATGAACGAGCCTATCATCTGTATCTCCAGGCTGCGAAGCAAAACCATGCCGCAGCATCGTATAGGGTTGCTGTTTGCAATGAGATTGGCGCAGGTACCAGGCGAGAACCTCCCCGAGCTGCAGCTTTTTATCGCAAAGCAGCTTCACTAGGAGATACGGCTGCTATGTACAAACTCGGGATGATTTTACTTCATGGATCACTAGGAGAGCCGAAAAATCCACGAGAAGCAGTCAACTGGCTAAAACGAGCGGCGGAGCAGGCCGATGAAGATAACCCACACGCCTTGCATGAATTAGGTCTGTTATTTGAACAGCCTAATTCTACCCTGGTCCCTTATGATCCTGCCTATGCGAAGAATCTATTTACACACGCTGCTCAGCTCGGATATACCCAGTCTCAGTACAAGCTGGGTCAATGTTACGAATACGGGTCATTAACATGTCCCGTAGATCCGAGGCGTTCTATAGCCTGGTATACGAAGGCTGCCGAAAAGGGGGACTCAGAGGCCGAGCTTGCCCTCAGTGGTTGGTATCTTACAGGTAGCGAGGGGGTTTTGAAGCAGAGTGATTCTGAAGCATATTTATGGGCACGGCGCGCCGCCAACAAAGGGTTAAGTAAGGCAGAATATGCAGTTGGGTATTATGCTGAAGTTGGAATTGGCATCAAGCAAGACGTCGAGTTTGCCAAACGCTGGTACATGCGAGCTGCAGGTAAGACCATTGTGACAAATGTTGGGATCCTATACGGAAATTGACTTCGCCTGTTATAGCTCAAGGAAATAAACGTGCTATGAATCGCCTGACAGAAATGAAACGCATGGGCAACAAACGAGCAAATTTTGCCCGACCTACGCGACAGCAAGCGAAGGACGAATGTGTGATTTCATAGGTAATTGTATCGAGCGCTGGGAGTAGGTTGGATGCTGCTCGACATAGGGTGTGGGTACGGTTATCGAGAAGAAATGGTGTACGGTGGTGTGCAGCCAGTATTTACTTGCGTGAATGGGCAATATGACTGGAAGGAACATTAAATCGAATTTCCTATCAGGATTCAAGACACTGTTGATGGTTTGATCGATGTCTACACTTAAAAGGCTGGGACTAAACCTCACTAACTCGCAACAGTAAGTAGTCTGCAGAGTAAGCAGAGATTGCTTAATGCTACTTATACTGCCAAATGGCTACTTGATAAAGTAAACTAGGTCATAAAACACTCTACTAATAGGAAGTGATTTATCTATTATAAAAAGGAGCTGGATCTTTCCCACGGGACAAACGACGCGAGACAGACAAATCTGGGTCATGGTGTGTTGTTTGGAACCGAAAATTGCCCGATATAGGTTGTTAACATAACTACATTTAGGCTGTTAACACTCTTTTCCCCATCCCCCAAGTTAACACTCCAAATACAGTTATTCCATCATGTAAACACACTTCCACCAGTCACTATCATAGCATAGCATTTGGCTGTACTCTACCTTTCACTACTGGCACCTGACTATTTTTCAGGAGGGAGAGTGAAGGGAGAATGCATGAAAACAAGACTAAATTTAGACAATAGAGAAATTAGAGGGGAATGATAAATTTCATCATTGTCAGAATGCTGTCCATATTTTTCCTAGCTTTCATGCATTCTCCTTTAATTCTCCCATTAGCAGAATGGTCAGGTGCCAGCAGTGTTTCTTTCTGTAGTGGAATATCTTTATTAAAAATTAATATAAGATATAATTGATTAATACTGAATTATGAAGGGCATAAGCATATTTCATTTTAAATTAGAGGAAATTAAAATAAGAAAAAGATCTTGAAGTATGCTACTATATACCTGAAAGATATCAAGACCTAAATACAGCTAGACAGGAGAGACAATATGGCCAGAGTGTGAGTCCTATGATATATAGAAACACTAGACAATGTAGGACATTGGCTTCAGCTTATGTGCTGTGCTACCCACTATTTTAGCCCTGTATTTAGAGTAGACTGGTAATGAGAACAGAGTTCAATATAGATAACAAGAGCTCAGCTCATCATTGAGAAACAAAGGTTCAGCCAAAGGTCAGCCAAAGATTAGCCAGTGACCAAAGGATCAGACAAGAGGTTGAGGGAGTATAAAGATCATATCAAGCCAGGAAGCAGATTGATGTGCAATTAACAAACTAAAGAACTACAACTTGAATACTACTGCTTATATACTATTCCTAGAGATGAGTCATCTAATACTAAGTCCAATGAAGACATACAAAGCATGTGGATGTAGAGGTCAGGTTATAACTACAGCATGGAGAGAGAGTCAGATGAACAGAGAATGTATAGAGACTAAGGTGGCTAACTAAAAGATTTTGTGGACATAAAAGATAAGGAACTTGAAAGAATACTAGTATGAAATAGAGACTTGATGTGAAATATCTGAAACATGTAACCAGCCATGTGTCAAGAACATGTTTCCAGGTATCACCTAGAATTCCTGGACAGATAACAATAGAGTAGGGGCAGAAAGAATGACTGGAGACTCTGGGGATATCTCTGGAAATATGTTTGAGTGCTACTAAGGATAGGGGGTCAAAATGAATGATAGCTTCAGCTTATGTGCTGCACCTCCTTCATTCCTAATGTCTAATTTACAGGTAACAATTTGTGGGCTGATTTCAAGGTGAGGATGATTGATATTCAACTTCCTGACTGGAGATTTGGTCAGGAGAAATCTCTAGAGACCAGAGATCTTGTTGAGCACAAATAACAACAATAAGAAAGGATTAATCAAGTAGAAATGGTTGAAAGTAATCAGAGGTAGCTTGTCCACTGAATAGAGGATAGGAGAGGCATGTCATATTTCATTCCAGCTATCACTCATCACTATCTCATCACACTCCAATTTGCCACAAATCCCAAGTCCTTGTGGCTGAGCTTTGGCCATGTTGGCCATATCCTGGCCAACCATGTATTTCATATATTCTGCATTAAGCCTTCATTTCATACTAGTCTCATTTCAAGTTTCTTATCTTTCATATCCACAAAACCTTTTAGCTAGTTACCTTAGTCTCTACTTAGTCTCTGTTTATCTGACTCTCTCCACACTTTACAGTCATTCATCAGTCAACACAGTGCACCACTCAACATAGAACAACACATTTCTGAGCTTAGATGTGAAGCAATTACTCTAATTTTTTTTTCTTCTGGATTTGACTATATGGTATCTATGCAGTTCTGAAAGTTTTAAGCTCTAGCATTTCTTGATCCCTTGGTAAATGGGAATAAGTATTAAATTGCCAAAAAAGTGAATTGATATGAGCACAGCTCCTAGTCTAAAGCTTGTATAAGAACCATTTTTTGAATCTGATATCATATAGTATACCTTATAGATCAGGATGCACATTTTTAAAGGTTGATTCAACACTTCAGGAAACCAAAAGTGGTTGAAAGGAGGAAATCATAGACAAAGTAGATGTACAAATGAGGATGGTCACATTGTGTCATGATTTCTATTTTTAGAATGTAAGCTGTCAAACTAAATGCAGGGGCTAATTATTATACCCTTGACAAAAACCATGGTCAATCATGTAAAATCTGACATGCTCAAGGTGCAAATAGCAAGAAAGAAAAAAGATGATCTCATGACACAAGCTGTTGCACTTTTCCATGCCAAACAAATGGATTCTGATTCTGGAAAACCCATGTCAATGCATAAGCTCTGCCAACTTGTATCTGACCACCACTTTGCAAAAACACAGGAAAGGATAGCTGTTGGTGATGATTCATTGGGACAGCTGGTTAAGGGAGGTATTACTTGCACAGAGAGAAATGGGTTTAAAGGCTGGCTGACAAAGGAAGAAGCTGATATCATTGTGGACATTGCAATTGTCATAGCTCAACAGGGGTTCCCTCTCAGTCCCAAAAGGCTTTGTGAACATGCAGAACAAATTTTAACAGCACATCTTGGTAACAAATTCCCAACAACAGGTCTAGGAAGGAACTGGGCAACCTGTTTTATCACCAAACATCACAAGAAGCTTGGAATGTACTGGTCCTCTGCAATGGACAGTTCTTGAGGACAAGCAGTAAGTCCTATCACCAAGGTGGAATACTTCAGACTTTTGAAGGAATGTAGGGAAGAATACAACATACCAGATTACCTTGTTTATGGAGCAGACAAGACTGGAATTCGAACAGGAATAGGAACCACTGAGCATGTCATTGGGCCATCTGGGGCTAAAATGCAACATCAGGAAAGAAGTGGAAATCACAAAAACATTACAGTTTTACCAACAATATGTACAGATGGGACCTCAGTTCCTCCTACTGTCATCTACAAAGGGAAGGCTTTCCAGACAAAATGGCTTCAGGATAATCCTCTGGATGCAAGGTATGTTAGACCACTTTTGCCAATAAAAAAGGCTGATTCCACATCTCCAACACCAGAATAGGCTATCAAAAGAAAGGCTATACTTCAGGTGAGATTGCTACTACATGGATAGAAGACTGGGATAAACTCACAAAGGCAAAAGCCAGTGGCCAATATTGACTTCTCATTGTGGATGGGCACAGCTTGCACTTTACAATGGATTTCCTTGACTATGCATGCAAAAACAAGATAGTTATACTCTACTACCCATCACACTTGACACACATTTATCAAGGCCTTGACATTGTAATTTTCAGTGTCTTGAAATGTGCTTGGAGTGATGAACACAACAAATTTGAGAAAAGTGGACCTACAGTCTCAAAAACCAATTTCCTCAAAGTCTATGCAAAAGCTCATGTATGTGTGTTCACAAAGGATAACATTCTTGCTGCATTCCAGAAGACAAGAATTATACCATTCAACCTTGATGTCATCACAGACACAGTTATGGCTCCAAGTTTAGAAACATCAGTGTCAACTCATCTCCTGTTACAACTTGCAAGCCCTGTTCAAGAGCTTATTGATCTTGTCTCACACCATTGAGCACATAAATGTTGCCATGAAGAGGAGCAAGACCTGGAAGATGATGCTTGCCACACACCAACTCAGAGACTGGCTCCAACCTTGGAGCCAGATTACACACCTGTTCAACAAGCAATGAATGGATTAGCTTCAACATCAACCTCATTTTTGGTCTCTAACTCACTGCTTGTATCATTGTCATGTCTTCCTGCACTACAAACACACAAAATATCACCAGATCATAACTGCAACTGAACATTGTTAGATGCACCACCTGCCACAGAATGTGAACAGCTACTTATAGCAGCTCTGGAGGACAGCAATGTCTGCATTTCACTTCAAAAGCAGGTTATCAGGGGACAACAAGCCCAAACAATTCTTCATGCTTCTTATGTCAAAGATCTAAGAGGACAACTTCAGGGGAAAGAAGAGAAGAAGGCTCAGGGGAAGGATAGAGGGAGGATCAACACAGATGGATGACTGAAGATTTTAACTCAAGACAAAATCTTTCACAGTGTTGTCAAATCTCACAAGGTGCACAATGCTGCAAAGGAAGCTGCTGTCAAACAAAAAGATGCCAAAACTAGATACACAGAGGCAATGGATGTGTGGAAAGTAAGAGAGATGGATAGGAAGGAGAGAAATGATGCACTGAAGACCAAGTGGGCAAAAGATGTGAGAAGCTGGGAAGTTGAGAGGAACAGGGCAAAATGTGACTGAAAAAAGCCTGAATGGACCAAGCTAAAATTTCCAGCCATAGAGAAGAGAGTTCCTAGGCCAAAGGTTGCCAATTTTGAAGAGGAAAATGAAGGAGAGGCAGAGATGGAAGTGGATGAAAATGAAGAGCATGAATCAGAAGATGTCAATGGGATGGACAGTAGTGATAGCAGTGATAGTGACTAAGCCTGAATGTCTCAATTAGGTAGCTGTGACATCTGCCATGTTGAGTGGTTTGACTCTGATCTTGGCATGGCACACTGATAGCAGGTGATAACTCATTCAGCAGTTGAAATCTCAAATTTTAACTGGATATTATATACTCTACCATCTATCTCTATAAGTCTCAGGTAAAAATCTCAATATCCTCAATGCTGATGTTTTTGGAGGCTGATCTATATTTGGATGCCACATTGAGTGGTGAATGACTGTAGTTGCAACCTGACCCCTACTTCCACATGCTTCATATATCTTCATTGGACTTAGTAACAATAGCTTATCTCTAGAAATAGTATATGAGCAGTAGTATTCAAGTTGTAACTCTTTAGTTTATTGATTGTATTGTCAATCCACTTTCTGGCTTGATATGATCTGTTAAGTCAATACTATCAGGATGACAAGGCCACTAACACCAAGCTTGAGCAAAGAGAAGGAGAATAGAGAAGTGAGACATTCAATGGCTTAAGGCATTCTTTAGACAGTGGGATTCCTAACAGATTGAAGCTGAGACTAGCTACTGTACATGAGTGTCAAGACCTGAATACAGCCAGACAAGTAAGACAGTACAGCTGAGGAACAAGTCCTATGATACCTAAGGATGCTAGACAATGTAGGATGTTG
>JASFDH010002743.1:0-10100 GCA_036937195.1 Nidularia pulvinata | reverse complement strand
TTCGAGCCACTCGCCTGCTTGTCCTTCCCATCGTTCCCATTCGCAATGTCCTTGCACAGCTGCTTCCTGAATCCTCCGCCCTTGAAGCATTCGAGGTCCTCGTCAAATATCGCCCACAGGGTCCGGCCGACCGAGCGCTCGCGTGGAACCTTGCGGAAACACACTGTCGTGCTCAGGACATGCCTGATACTGTTCATCCACGTCGTCTCACCGCGTTTATAGTGGGGAAATACAATGGTGATCCAGTCGTAGATTTCCTGGAGCGTGAGGCGGTGCTCGGGGGACGAAAGAATGGCTTGCCCAACGAGGGCGGCGTAGGAGAGGTCAGGCTTGTTGGGGGAGTACGGGCCTGGAGGGAGGGTGTAGGGTAGAGAATCGTAGTCTTCCTCCGCGGGAAGTGGCCCCATGGGGCCTGGGGAAGAAACAAGATTGACGGCGGGGCGCATCGGGGAGGAAAACGGCGACGAAGCGGAGGGAGGGGAAGACGGGGGGAGAGGCGAGGACATGGCGGCTGATTTTTTCGCGGATGCCTGGATGCGCTGGATTTGTGGGGTGACTGGGGGAGCGGAGGAGCCCGCCTGTGCGGGTTTGTATGCTGGAGGCAGATATTGCCCATAGGCAGAGTACGGGCCGTAATATTGTGGCATGGGTTGGGTCTGAGGGGTCAATTGGACGGAAGGACGCGTCGGAGTGGACGTTTCCACCTTGCAGGTGGTCTCCTAGAAGAAGGAAAGGCGTTAGAGCGCGTCGGACACGTAAACACCAGGGAGGTACCTTGCGCGGTTGAGAAGTGCCACTGAAGAGCGTATGCTCTCTATAGTACTTGTTCTTCTGCGGGGTAATTGGTAGGTGCGCCGATTTCTAGGGAAATGGAGTCAGCAAGACTGGGCAACGACGCGTTAGATGACGTCGACGAACCTCGCTAGATGCACCGCTAGAAGCCTCGTCTGTTCCAGTACTCGAGACGCGTCTATCATCGCGTGGATGAATGTAGTAATCACGGCCATGGCTTGATTGCGACGCGTTACTCGGGGAGGGAGACGGGGGGTGTGGCATGTGGGTGCGGCTGGCAGAGTCGCGTTCTTTACCGCGCCGGCTCTTCTTCTCCCTGCGGCTCTGCCTCTGCCTCTCAATGACCATTTCCATGCTGTCGTAGTGGCGGAGGGATGTGCCACTGCTCTCATGGGGTTCGGTTTTGATGGGGGTAGCGGGAGGACTGGTATCGTGGAGGGAATCCGAGCGCGCGCGGGAGAGGGAACGCGTAAACGAGGAGGTGGAGGTGCTGGCGCGGGAGAGGGAGCGGATGTCGGAGCCCGACCTGGATCTGTTGGTGGTATCGCGTTCGGAGACGCGTGAAGACGAGGCATCAGATTCTGCGGTGAGGAACTGGCGCATTTGATCGCTGCGCTTGTTCAGGTCTTCGCGCGTGATGCCGAGGGTGTGGAGGAGCTGGGAGATGGGCGAGACCTGTGCATCAGGCATTGCAGACACGACGCTGCGATGCGATGACAGAGGGAATGGAGGGTGGGAGTGGGTACGGAAGATGAGAACAAGAAGGAAATAAAACAAAATGGGAGAAGGCTTCTGCTGCCTACTGGTATCGCGACAAGAAAGGGAGGAGGAGGAAGAGAGGGGACGCAGCGTCTTAGGCACAGAGGAGTGGGCGGCGACGACCACGGTGGTCCCTGGGTGTCGACCTTGATTTCGCTTGAAAAGTCTAACAACTGGCCCTGTGACTGTGACGCTTGTGACACCGCAATATTGGTCTAAGAAAATACGGAAAAACAAGCACACACTGATGCCCACGCGAGCACGGCGCACGTGGCCCGTTGCGCTGCAGAGATCATCGACGTCGACGTCGTGCAACGTTTTCCCGCCCGTTCACGCGCCCTGGCTCCGCTCGCCGTCGAGCTGCAAGTAAGTTATGCTCTTAGTTCCCTTTGCACTCAAAGACATCCCTTTTAACGCATCTCTTCGCATCCTATAGTCAAGACGTAAACACTCGCCAGCCGACGTCACCCACGCCCTACACCATGCCGTCTTTTCTGTCCAAAGTCTTTGGCCGCAAAAAGGACGCGCCCGACAAGACGCACGACTCCACGCTTCTCGACGGCAAGTTCGAAGCTGTTTCCCCTAATGTCTCTCCGAGCGCTGCCAACTTCCCTGAGCTCAATGGAAGCAAGACCAACGGCCACGCGAAGGACAAGGACAAGGACCCTGGCGCCTTTACCGGCCTCTTTCGCGCCAAGTCGCGCCCGGTGTATTCCTCCGAGCAGACTCAGCAGAAGAGCACGCCGGAGCCTGCGCCGCTGCTATCTTTGAGCCTAAACCTCCCTGGCGTGGCGACGGACGCGGAGGCCCTTGGGGTCGTGTTTGAAGGCGACACTAGCTCCCAGGTCATCCTCACCGACTCTACCATCGGAGAAAAACGCCTCACACCCACAGAAACACTGGATCTCGTCAGAGCATGCGCACACGCGCTCACTGCTCGTGGTATGTCCATCCCATTACACACTCCTCTCGATACTAACCGTCTTTCTTAGGTCTCGAATCCCTCGGAATCATGCACCCGCACTGGTACTCCGCCTCGCCTGACATTCAAAGACGGCTCATCTCTCTTTTCCTACACTCCTTATCTCCTGCTCCTTCTCCTACCGCTTCTCCGCGCGACACATTCACTTCAGAACTCGACTCCACCCGCTCACCTCACGACGTTGCCGCCATCCTCCGCTGGGGCCTGCGACACCTCGAACTTCCTTCTTCTTCCTCGCATCCCTCCACCTTCGGGACATCCCAGGAATGGTATACTCAGTTCTCCGCCGCCGAGAACGCAGCCGAGTACCCTTCCAACGCTTTTTCCAAGCACCTCGCGCCGCTCCTCCCCGCGGCCAACCTAGAGCTGCTACAAGAGACCCTGGGCATCATGAGCTCCCTCGCACCACACGCCGAGACGAATAGCACCTCCGGCAGCAAGCTCTCCAAGCTCTTCGGGCTCTGGCTCCTTGTTTCCCCGCGTACACAGCCTGGAGACGACTGGACTACCTTCTACGACCGATGGGACAAAATGGGTAGGATACTGGAACATCTGTTTTTGGCTCGTATTCGGTTTGTCTCCCTCTTTTCCTGTCTTTTTCAAGGACTTAACTCCGTATATATGCAGTGATGAAGCCATCAGCCAACGCTTGCCGGTCCGCCTGCTCGAGCTCGTCCACGCATACCCCTATTCGAAGGACGCCTCGCCCGACGGGCTCTTCCCCCGCCCTCGCTTCTCCACCAGGTCATATGACGCGCTCTACGTCCGCATCGAGACGGAAATACCTGCCTCTTCCTCCTCTGCTAAAAAACAAAAAACCAAGCAGCATCCCCTCACGCTCATTTCGACTGCCTTCTCTGCACCTCCCGCTGTGGATGGCGAGTACGCCAGCGTCTGGACGCAGATTCGTGCCGCCGCCGCGCCTACCTCCTCTGCCTCTGCGACCGAAGAAGCCTCTCAGGGGCTAAGCCAGGTCTTCGCAGATGAAACAATCCGCTACTTGACCCTCCTTCCACAAGGCAGCAAGGGGCCAAATAGTGATCCCCTGGCCTCGCCCACATTCAGCATCTTCGCCCCTGGATCAACAACGCGTTCGCCCGTCAGGCAGTTGTCCTCCGATAACCTACCCGCCTCCGCTACCACTACGAAGCCCCTCAAGTCCGCCTCCTCACCCCTCTCAACCCCGCCCTATTCCGCTGGTGCCGACTCGATCGGCACAGACTGGACGCAGTTCTCCACGTCCGGCTTCTTGGAAGGCAGCGCCGCCACCACGACCCCACTCGCTTCGACCCTCTGGGAGAAAGAGAACGAGTTTATGGAGGTCACCAGTCCCCCGCGCGCGTCGGCGGCCGCTGCGTTCCCAAAAAGCAGGAAGTCACGCACTGGTCGGCGCAGCGCCGATGTACCCCGCGAGGACAAGAAGGAAGCAAAGGAGAGGGAGGAACTGCCAAAAGGTGTATCCAAGACTACACTAGTATCCCTCGTCCAGCTCGACGAGGCGTTCGTCGATTTTTGGTCCGACGCGCTGACAGACCCGATATCGAGCAACTGGCCACACTTCGTCATCTGCAAGCTGAAATCATCCTCTCCCTCGTTGGGCTCATTGACTGTGGCTACGGGTGAAGGCGAGTCGAAGAAGGAGAAAAAGATCGAATGGCTCGTCCTCGAGCAGGTCTTCACCACGCCTCCTCCGCCAGCACCCGCCCCAGAGGCCGTTGCCCGCCCACGTCCATCATCTCCCAAGCCCTCGTACCAGAGCGAGACCCGCAAACGCTTCAGTTTCTTCACAGGGTCGAGCTCCGCGCGCGCATCGTCCAGTGCGTCCATCACGTCCGTGAAGGGGAAGGGAAAGAAGGGCTCGGCAAAGGTGGGCGAGATGGGCGAGATCCTCGCCGAGGCAGATGAGAGTGCGGAGGCGACGCAGAAAAAGAAAGACGGGGCGGTGAAGATCAAGATACCCACGCCGAAGATGAGGAAGAGCTTTGGAGACTTGAGGGCGAACAAGGAGAAGGAGAAGGAGAAGGGAGTATCGAAGATTCCTGAGAGGGAGAAGGAGTTGAAGGAAAATGGAGCGGCGCCTGTCGTTCCTGAGGTGAAGAAGGACGAAAGTCCGAGCACAGAAGTAATTGCTGCTGTTGCTACGGGTGCTGTGGTTGCTGGAGCGGCGGCGGCAGTCGCTACTGCCCTTCCCGAAGTGCTAGCGACAGAGGAAAGCGCAAGACCCGACGCGTCTGGGCCCGTTTCCGCAGCTCCCGTCGTCAAGTCTGCTACAGAGCCAGCTCCAGCCGCAGCTGAGGAAGTTGTCCAGGAGTCTGCACCTGTCGTCGAGACTGTTGCACCGTCAGACCCCGCTAGTGAACCTACCTCCGAGGCGCCAGCTGTCGTGAATGAACCAGCAACAGAACAGTCTGCTGCCGTTGAACAGCCACCAGTAGAGGAGCCTGCAGCTGTCGATATACCCGCAGTGGAGGAGACAGTCGTCGTCGAGCAGCTACCAGCTGAGGAACGTGTCGAGCTCAAGGAACCGGCAGTCCAAGAGCTCTTAGCTGTCAAAGAACCCGTGGCAAAAGAGCCCGCTGTTGTCGAGAAGGTGGAGGTGCCTGCCGTTCTTGAGGAGCCAGCAGTCGGGGAGGCTGCTGCTGTCGAGCACCTGCCAATTCAGGAGCCAGCAGCTGTTGAGTTACCCGCAATAGACGAAGCAGCAGTCGCCATCGAGCGATCGCCGCTTGAAGGACCTTCCGCTGTTGAGGAATCAGCGATCGAAGAATCTATTACCATCGCGGAACCCGCAGCAGAAGAGCCTCCTGCTGTCGAGGAGGCGCCTGCTGTTGTTGAGATCGAGCAGCCCGTGGTGAAAGTGTCTCAAGTTGTCGAAAAATCAGTTGAGGAGAGTATCCCCGTCGACGAACCAGTAAAAATTAGTGTTGCTGTCGAGAAATCTGTAAAAGCGGCTGTCCCCAATGAGGAGCCAGCAGTTGAGAAGCCTGCCCACGTTGAAGAGCCTGCCGTGGAGAAACATACTGCCGTTGAAGAGCAAACAGTCGAGGAACCTGCTGCTGCTGAACCGCTCTCTGTTGAAGAACCCGACGCCGCTGAACAGGCGACAGCGATTGGGCCTGCCACTACCGAGGAGCCTGCAAGCGAAGTACGTGCTACTGTCGAGGAGTCAGCGGTGAAGGAGCCTGTCGCTGGTGAGGAAAAATAGGAGCCAGCTGTTATTGAGCAGTCGGGAGTGGAGGAGCCTTCTGTTGTTGAGAAATCAGCAGCCGATGAACCCGTTGCCGCCAAGTAGGCGCGTCGATATACCCTTTGTTGTCCAGGATCCGTCCGTGCAAGGCCTGCTGCCTTCGAGGCTCTCTGACATTATACCATTTACTACCTTACAGGTAGACCACGTACATTCATTTTTGTTACAATTTGTTGTCATTTTTCGATTATGTTTTACCAGTCTAATTTAGCATGGACAATTCAGACATATGTTTACTGTATTTCTTCACCCTATCCCATAATTACGATGTCCACAGTTCAATGCAAGTATACCTACTGACTCAAAAATGATCCAGGCGAAATAGCACCCAATTGACTTTAGAAGTATGTATCTGTGTGCATTCCGAGGACCATATAATAAAGTTGTGACATGCTTCCGCTGAAATCATAAATACATTTGCTATAGACAAGGGTAAACATACAACTGACACGAAATCCAGAATCAAGGAGAAAAATCTGCACATGTCTTTAGCAACATTGACCCAAAAACATACGGGAAACGCACCCTCTTCAACAAGTAGGGTGCACTCGTCTAAGCACGCTTGGATATATTCTGAAACTACCAGATGTCGACGCTTTGGCCTTCGATAATTCAGTTTAATCAAGATTCTGCAGGAAAATGCCACTGTAAAGTCACTTACTTTGACGTTCGACTGATTAGCTCCAAACGACGACCGGTATCTCGCTTGTCTACAATAACATGAGTGAGTTTCGGTTCATCGAGATCAACTACTCTGCCTCCATTCTCGGTGATTAGAGTGGAAAGTTGCGAGAAACTAGGACTACACTGTAAGTCTAAGTATAAACGCACAAGATACGATAACTTGCCTCTCATTAATATCTTTCTGGTATTTGGCTTTTACAGGCATCCCGTTCTTGATAGCATTATCGGGAGAGTCTAGATAAAAGCGTCTACGTAGGGACATATCAGCCATGTTCCTGTACTAACGATGAAGAGACAAACAGATGCGTGAAGATGTGTTCTGGATCATATTCCATAGCATCGTCGGTTTCACCCATTCGGACATTGTCCTGTTTATAATGTCAGCTGGGTGAATAAAAGGTGAAAGAAAGTCATCGACCGTTGTCAGGACTTCCTGTGGACTGTTGGCAGAGGATTTGTCCGTTTCATCCACCTTGAGCCATTCGTCGAGATCGACGTCCTCTTCTGCTTCAGCGACATCGTCATTATCGGAATCATTCTCCGTCGCAGAATCATCCTCATCCTTCCTCGCATCAGATTCTGAGTCTTTCTTGTCGATCTTGAACCACTCCTCAAGACCTGGGTCCATGTCCTCATCTACATCCTCCTCTTTCGGTGTGATACCCCTGGATTCCTCTGGAGTGACTAAAGGGCTTACACCAGCCGTAGATGGACCGGCTTCCATATCCTGGTCTTCATCATCTCCGCCTTCATTGTATCCATCACTGGCAGCACGTGAGTCTGTAGCATGAAAAAAATATCTGCCAAAATGAACACTTAGTATTATAATGGCTGTTATCGCAACCACTCACTTCTTCTGGAAAGGAGCTAGGTCACCCAATTCGATGGAATCCATCACCCAGGCTGGCTTAATCACGTCGTACGTCCCTTTGTCGATTAGTAATTTAAGGTCATAAGCTAAAGATCAATATATTAACAATACTCCCCGCAGAACAAGCTCATAATACAGACGCGTGACGGTGCCGCTATATAGAATAAACAGATTTGGCTGTTTATTAGCGATTTGAGCACATTTTCCTCCATTGGCGTGGACTCTGAAAGTAGCGATTTTTAGAAATATAAAATTTGGTGAGGAACGATATTCCTACAGTTTCATGAGGGCTTTCTTGTCATTGTCCCCTGTCCTCGATTTAGGATCCGACATCACCACTAAATTAGACCTCAATACTAGAACACGAAATGCAGCCATGTGGAAGACTAACCGAACGTCATCCCTTCGAAGATATTAGATTCTACCTGGATTCCTTTGAGTTTCGGGCCCTCGTATTCAGGCAGCATAGAAATCTGCAAGAAAAACTCAGCCGTCTTTAATTATTATGACAATGCGCCTAATAAACTTCCCACCTTTTTCGTTGTTACTTTGCGTTTTTTTTTTGTTACACTGCAGGTACGATTTAATATCAGTACCCACTAACCCCACGTCTCCGTAGTACCCACCTAGCATCACTTTCCATCTTCCTCTTCCTCTCTGAGCGCAGACTTTCCAGTACAGCTGTGGAGAAAGTAAGCTAAACACACGCCCAATTGAATGTGTCATCACCAGTTGCGCTCATGCAATCCGCGATGCTTAAATCGTCCCGAATTGCTATTGCACGAGGGAAACGCATGGTGAAACCCATATGATATTGATCTGAGAGAGAAATCAGTACAACTTTGAAATGATTGACAAAATCCACACCCACCAGAAGGCGTGATTTCGGCAGCCTTTACCTTGAGAATAAAGGAACTAAGGAGACATGAGTGAGGAGGAATCAGAGAAGAAACTAGCGCACTCCTGAGGTTCAAGATATACATCTCCCTTGTCGTCATGAGAACGTTTGGCAGTCTGCAAGAATCCCGGCGGGTTCTTTGGGTCCCATACTTTCCACGGTTTATTTCTTATCCAAATATAATCTGCGAATGATAGTCCTGAGCCGATGCGTACAAATGTGCTATACCTGTATTCAAGGTAAGCTCCAGGATATGTACTCAAAAAATTGACACACTAACCTGGGCTCTTCGTCGTCGTCACTTGCTCGTTGATCGTCCATAACAGCACAGACAAGTGCTGAAACGCCACCGCCACGCTTTCCACTACCGTAGTTCCCGCCTATCAAGGGGTTAGCTATGCTTGGAATAGTTAAAAAGAATTTGCTTGCCAACTACAAGGACATCTACTGTCTCGCCCATATTATCCTACAGAAGATGAGTTGAGTATTCATTCCATCAGATGCACAGACTTTACCATATATTCCGGTTTAACCTAACCAATATAGAGTCTTAATTATGGTAAAACTGAAGAACAAGATTCTCGCCTTAATCCAGTCCATATTCCTGCCATTGAGAATATATTTCGCTTTGGGATGTTTGATGACAAGACCTTCACCCCTATTAGCCATCACTTCATCCATCCTGGTCCTGATATCCTTCGCAGTAGTGCCTTTGTACTCCACAGCGAATTCGATGCGGCCAGTTATCTCCTTCAGACATTGTCGCAAATTTGTCTTTCGGACTTTAGTCGATTTCTGCAATAGAGATTGACCATTCAAGTATAGAAGATCGAATACTTTGACTGCAACAAGATTAGCAACATTGCATGAGAAGAGACGGAGTAGTTACGTACAGCAGGGGCGTGGCCTGTACTCTTTCTCGGACATGTCTTGATTTTTATTTTGTTAGCAAGGTATTCATAATTACGGGCATATCTATTAACAAACCTAGAGCTGCAGATTTTAATGTCCCAAAAGGAAGATTGCGCTCAGAAACAGGGTCCCAGACCAGCATCTCGCCGTCTAAGATAATGCTTGAAAAAAACTGGGATTTGAAGCCATACCAAAAGCATAAGAATTAACTTACTTGTCTACCCGAGAATCAAAAGCGCTGTCGATAAACGGGGTCAAGCTGCCAGTTCCAACGTGGTTTCCATATAGATAGGTATAGTCCTTCCCTTTCCTAAGCTTCGAGCTCAGTATTTATCGTAAATGAGAGTAAATGACTGACCTGGAGCAGTAAAAATACTCATTTCCTCTTTTGTGAAGCTGCACCCTCTCGCCGTCAAGCTTCTCCTCGATATAAAACTCCGATCCACCCATTTCCTTAACAGTTTCCTCTATCTTCCTTGTCGGACGCTTGCAGAGCATTGGTGCAAATGCATGGAAAAGTTGTACGCCCTTGTCCTATAGCCTCATTAGATGTGTACGTCAGGATGAATGCAAATTACGGAGCATGCCTTTGCATTGAGGCGATAGTTCGTATCCCAGAGTTCCCAAGCCACTTTCTTGAGGTCAGAGCAGGTATTGTATAGATCCTGCGCATCGGGATGAAGGACAGAAAATACTGTGGTCTCTTTCACGGATATGTTCATATCTTCAGCAATTAAAATCAGTATTCCTTCGATATCAATATAAACGGGCTATAAACAACCTTTCAAAATAATGCGAACAATCCATCTCTGCTCTTCGGCTGTAGTTCTGTTGTAGACACGTTGCAATATCTGCGACTGAACGTCCCTGATACAATATTGGTAGGAGTCTATGAAATAACCTGTGAATAGCTTACTGTTTCCCCGAGCACTTTGAAAGTTCATCCAGAATCTCA
>JASFDH010002742.1:0-10110 GCA_036937195.1 Nidularia pulvinata | reverse complement strand
CAAGCAGCTCTTCGGCAGATGTCAAGGGCAAGGGAACTGCATATTGCAGCTTCCGTTCCTACTATGGAAAAAGTGTTCAGAACACCACCCACATCTGCCCCTTTCCTCCGCTCCCTAATATTAGCAGGTCCCCGTCCATATTATGGGGGGGATTATGCCTTCGTTATTCCGGAGAAATTCCTTTGTGAAGGAACTCCAAGTTTGAGGCGGTTGGAATTGACACAATGCGATTTCCAATGGAACTCCCAGTTTCTCAGAGGCCTCGAAGATTTGAAAATCCAGGGTGTATCAAACACAGCTCGGCCCACTACCCAACAACTACTGGACATGCTAGGAGAGATGCCGGGTCTGAAAACTCTTCATTTGTTCGATTGTCTACCAGTGTACGACGAAGCACTTTCACTGAATCACATTGTTGAGCTTTCGTCATTGACGTCTATCGGCGTCACATCCACTGTTCTGGAATGCACAAATCTTCTTCAGCATATTTCTTTCCCACCAACGGCTACGATTCAACTGACTTGTAATGCGATGGAAACCGACGACCATCCTTTCTCCAGTATTCTTACTATTTTGGAGGACAGATTCAAAATATACGATACCGAAACTTCATGTCCGCCCATTCGCACGCTCGATATCAACACCGTACTTCCTGATCGTCTTCAATTCAGCGTATGGCCGAATGCGCTGTCGGTCGTGGAGAATAGCTTACGATCTCCTCCAGATGATGCATCTATGGAGTTGATTTTCACCTGGCGTTCCTCTGTAAGATCAAATACTGTCATGGCTGATGTATGCGCAGTACTTCCAATCTCCCATCTTCGAGTTCTGCGGGTCATGGGTAGTGATGATATAGACAAAGCAACCTGGGCGGAGACCTTCGGGCATTTGACAAAGCTGAGAACCGTGAATGTCTCACAAAACTCTGCACACGCTCTCGTAGGAGCCCTCTTGCTCGATCGGTTATCTGGAGATGTGAAGAACGAGGAGCCTAACGAAGATCTTGATAGTGCCGTAATTCGACCCATCGTACGCAGGAAGAAGTCGATTCCTCTACCCCCAATATGCTTCCCCAGCCTTCAAAAGCTTTGTATCAATCTAGCCGACTTCGACATCGATAACACGGAATACTTCTTCCAAATAGATGATTTAGTCGATTGCTTGATGGAGAGATACGAGCGGGGAGCGGAAGTACGGGAATTGGCCCTCGTAGAATGCAAGCATCTTGGGTATGAGCATGTGGATAAATTGCGGGAAATTGTCGTTGATGTCAACTGGGACGAAGTTGAATATGGTTTCTCGGGGTCTGACGATGAGGTCGAGGACCTGCTCGATCTGGATATCGGGTACTTGGGCGGATATGCACATTCTGACTACTTCGACTCAGATGAAGATATGTTCTTTGGTTGAAACTTGACAACACTGTACAGTGTATTGCATGGATAATAGCTTAGCAGATAATTTGTACACAGTAAGTTTTGTATTTTTAATTGCTGACTGCTAGAACTCTGGGAAGGTGAACAAGAGTTTGAGAAAGCACTTTGAAAGAACTATATCATTTCACAGATGCTTAGGATGTTAGACTGGTGGCTGTTCCGTCCATGAGAAAAGCAAGCTTTGTGATATGTTTCCTCTGCTTTCAAGGGCCCTGCATAATATACGTACACAGGCATCGCTAAGTAGGCCTAACGTGACCGTTGGCTTATTCTCCCCCGTTGATTGGGCTTTGATATTTCAGCTGCCTACGCAAAATGCGTCGTTTCCAAGTTGCTTCTGACAATACACTGGCATTGAAGTTTTTCAATATACGCGATTCGGGAATACTTTTTTTTTTAAGGAGGGTGCGTTATATCAATATGTACTATTTAGTGCTACACCGTAAGAATGTCCGCGCTGACCAGATGCTCAAAATAGTCCCAAATGCAGCTGTTCAGGATACTGTGGCTGAAGGGACGGAAATCTGTAAAGACAATCCAATTCAACGCGCTCGTCGGTAAATTGACCTCAATATCTAAAGATTGGAGGATTCTATTCGCTCATTGAAATCCCGACGAAATGCTCTTTCTCCCGCTGCCAAACCTCCGACGTTTTCGCTTGGCTCCGTATCTCATCGAATGTTCGCATATCCTCCCATGAATCTTTCGCTTGGATCAAAGTCACGCATGTCCCGCATGATTGAAGAGAAATTGTCCCAGTCTTTGGGCACATCTATATAGTACCCGGCCTCGATGGGTGCAGAAATTGCGCAGGCGCTCAAAGATGACCAACCTTGTCTTCAAAGTTGAACTCAATTACCTTATCCAAAATAGACGACATCATAAAGCAATGCGTGCGGCGCTTCAACGCATATCTAGGATAAGAGAACTAAGCATCAGTTGTCTAGGTTATCTGTCGGGCAAATTGCTTAGGACGTTCCATCTGGGACTTCTATCCCTTGGCTCCAATCTCTTTCACCGAGACCGGTTTTACCTTATTTTCAAGCTGGGAATAAGCATATCATTTTCATTCCGGAGAATTCCCTTAATGGTGGGACTCCGAGTCTGAAACGCTTGGAGCTAAAAGAATGTGGTTTCAAGTGGAATTCGCAACTCCTTAGTAGTCACCGTCTTACCCACTTGACTATCCACATGAGCTCGGATAGCACTGCTCTACCTACAGCTATTGGACATCTCACTGCTTCAGAATCTTGTCATCAAGATAATTGGCGTTCGTCCTGTTTATTGGGGAATACTTTGCAGGACTTAGAGAATTATGCAATGAAAAGGCGTGAGCGAGGAGCACCCTTGCGCAAAGTGTGTCTGAAGAATTGCGGCCTACGCTTGGATTATTCAGTTGAATAGCTGAGGGAAGTTGTTGACGTTGACTGGGTGACGTTGCAAGCTCTATGAGCTTAGAGTCGGAAGATACCTCTAACGCGCAGGGCTCGAGTGAAGACGACTCCGAAGACGACTCCGAAGATGATTCTGACGAAAGCCAAGTCGACTCTGACGATGTTCAATGACTGGAATATCGAGGTCGCATGGAATAAAATATCGGACTAGAACCAACAACTTATACCTGCATACTGACGTTCAAAGTGATCCGTCGAAACAAGACCAACTCAATTGACGCAGCTTCCTTTTGTACAGACCGAATACTCTTATCACTTTGTCTCAACGGCTCCGTCATAAGTCACAGAAATAAAATACATTTAAAATTCAAAGGGCCATTATGTGTTCATAACGTAAGCGTAAGTCCGTAATAATACATGGGCAAGTCATACTGGAGCAATGTTTGTGAATCAGCTGAGGAAACTAAATGTTATATGTCGGAAAATAGACTCACTGATACATCAATAAAGCATACATCAATAAATCGTTGTCGAGTTGGGGTACACCGTAAAGTCATGGTCGTGGCGAGGCATGGGGTAAGGACGAGCCTGGCTAGCTCCGAAACACACAATCTAAGCTCGGTCGCATCGGCCATTGCATCGGCCATTCGCACTCGCAATGTGCTGCCCCCGCCAGCGCCGCAGCGTCTTTAAGAAAGTCGTCATGGAGGTCGTAAGAGCTTTGTTTCCGGTTCAGCCTCCTGCGGCTTGTCGGGGAGGAGGAAGAGGATAAAGTCAGGGTTGGAGAGGGCGGTGTGCTGCCGTTCCCGGTGCTTCCTGATGAACGATGGGAACCGGAGAGGCGCCGCTGGTGGAAGCGATGGGGACCACATATCCTGCGTACACCGGAAGCATTCCCTGGCCGTCCGTCATAAACGTAATATTCGATTTCGAGACCACCAGCTCCACGCGGTGCAGCGGGGCTCTTCGTTAGGGTCGTCATGGATTCGTGTCAGCGAAGGCTGAACAATAAATAGGCGGGAGACAGAGAGAGAAGGAGAGGAAGATGAGATTTGGTGAAGCTCGCCGGATTAAAAGGTGTTTATGTTTAGCAACGAATGCAGAAAGTGAGACATGGGAAACATTCCCGCTCTTTATACACGGGCGGAGGAGACGGGATCCTTCTGTAAACACAGAGAAAGAAATACAATACAACGATGCGACGTCATTATTATTACGGGGACGCACCCCGGAATGGAGGCGGATCATAACATTGTTGTTGATCTATATCGGCATTGAGCCCATTATGCTGGGGCACGCTTGTTCATATCCGCCGGGACGTATAGGGCGCGTGACGTGCATTAGGAATTAACGTCGGCGATCCATGCAATGGAGCGCGCGCGGGGCGCTACATTTCGAGGGTTGAAAATGTACTGCAGTTTGCATGGGCCGTTGGTGCTTTAAATGGCTTAGAATATCACCCAATAATGAAGAGAGCCCCGAATATGGTTTCACAGCCTATTTCCCTCACCGGTTCGTGGGCCCAGAATCACCAGTTGCAGTCCTGTGCTGTGCCTTGTGAGCGGTCAGCAGGAGGTTTGAGGCAATATGCATAATGAAAAGCAAGAATGGCTGAAGATTGGAGGGCGGAGATCGACCCGTCGCACAAGCTCTATTGCAGCAGCGTCAAGTGTTGAGCATATTTTAACCAAACATACTCGAACCGGAGGGTGCTTTGTCGAGAGCTTGCCTCAAGAAACCATGAAGAAAGTGCAATAGGCGCATATGGTTATGACTATTGTGGCAATAGTCCCATGTCATTGGCTAAATGAGGAGGTATAAGGCTAAATGACGATTTGGCTCTCCATACTTGCCACCTCTGTAGAATGCAAACCGCAGCAGAGTCACTTGGGAGAGAAATCTTTGCCTTCCGTGACCAACATAAGTCATATAGTAGAGGCGGGGTCGGAGGAAGTAATGTCGCCGAGAAGTGCAAGCGTTCTGATTCCTGAATCTACGAATGTGGGCGAGGAGCCAACGTTGTCTTCAAGATTCTACCACATTTACGGCACGCCCCTCTAAAGTAAGGTGTACGTGTGGTGCTGAACTATAAGACGCTGCATGTCGTTGATGATTACAAGCACTCCTATATCCAAAAGGGCGGGATATTTGAAGCATCCATCTTGTCGTTCCTAGAACTTGGCTTGTCTCTAAGGGTAGGATGTGCGTGTGATCTCTGAGCTATAAGACGCTACACATCGTCAATTAGGATAAGCAACACAAATTAAAAGGGGCAGGATGTTCGAGTACCGACGTTATCTTTCCACTGGAGTTGTAGCTCGCTACTGGTATGACTACTTCGGCATACGTCATGAGAGCAGTAAAGCACATGGTAGAAGCAGAGGAGCTGCATGACGCTGATAACTGCAAACAGCAGAATCAAACTGTGCTGAAGAGCCAACAATGTCTTCATTGTTTCTGACACATTTGGAGCACGTCTTCAGAGTAGGGGTGTGCGTGATGTCTGAGTCATATGACATTGGGTACTGCATGCCACTGATAAGTGCAAGAGCTCCGAACCCAAATAAACGAGGTGCTTGAAGCGCCGACATTGGTTAAGTTGGGGTGCGCATCGAATGTGTGCGCCGCGGGCGTGTGGTAGAGGCGGAGGAGCTGCACAGTGAAATGCTCCGAATTCAACGACGTGGAGTGGTCGAAGAAGATAGAGCCAATGTTGCCCTCTTCGCCCATTTGTTGAAGGCCATACATCCGTACTGGGGAATAGACGTAGAAAACCCATTACCATAGAAGAAAACCTGATAGATATCTCGTTGGCATGACGCAGAAGGATTACAGGTCACCTTCCAACCGTACGAGGGCTCCTAATGTGCCAGTGGTAGGTATGTACAGTGGAGACACCCTGCACCGTACAATGATCGGCATCCAGATATGAGATGGTTCGAAGAAGGTAGAGCCCTTGCATGGGTGATGTTGTCCCCTAACATATTTATTGAAGGCCACAAGTCCCTGGGGATGGACGCATGAAAACCACCCGAAAGATGTGTCGTTGGCTTGATGAGGAAGGTGTGTAGGTCGTGTCCAACTATGTGAAGGCTGCCGACAACTCTTCAAAACGAGCACATCCGAAAGCTCCACACCAGGCGCTATTACGGCCAGGCATATCTGGAGCTCGCATAGGCAACGTTGCTCCGTCGAACGTAATTGACACCAGCAAGTGCACGTAAGTCCTACACCAAGTCTCGGGTGTGCGACACGACGGCTGCCAAGGATACGATCTGGTGCAGTGCGTCGGAGGCGGGAGAGCGGAGGGTGGTGCGGGAGTTGCAGAACAAGTAGCTTATGAAGTATAATACACGACGCTGCGGATGACTCCAACGTCGGGCATAGATGTCCGCTGCTGAGAAAACGCGCGAGGCTTTGCCAATGGTAAGGCAGGCCTTCGTACGCAAATACCTAACGACGAGTAGTTCAGTAAACTGTAACCACATCCTCCCCAGTAGCAAAATTAATTGAAGTGGGCCATGTCAGAATACCGCTCCGGGGTTGATGGCAGTCCACCTGAAAAGGTTGATCGAAAACAAATAGTAAAAACGATCGAAAAAAAAAAGTGAAAAAAAGGTAAGCAGCCGATAATATGGAGAGGAAAAAGGTTCGTGTAGTTGCACTTACGTACTACGAGTAGGTGTTGGTTTGGCGTCGACCTTTCCCCGCTGGAAGGATTACGTAGATAGTCCCATGTTAAACCTTATGCTTTTGGACGTTTCATGTCTGACTGTCCTTCGTTAGAAGCAGATCAATCTGTGCGTGAGTATTCTCTCACTGACAGGATTGTTTTCTGTTAAAGTTCCTGGAGAAGCTTCTTGCACTCTGGAAACCTCGAAGGTTTCATATACGCAGCAATGCAGGAAGCAACCGCTCCCTCCTGACCATAGTAATCTCCCACCGTAGCCACGTCACGGTCGGCATCGACCGGCGATAGAATTTCGATATTAATGTGAGGAGGCGGGTGGAGCATGTCGGCAGAGAAGAACGATTCGAGTGCAACCCGGCGCCGCCGCCTTTTTGTGCTGGATGGGAGGCGAGTGGAGGGGATAAGAATAGCACTATCGTCTGTCAGATGAATGAATCAGGTGCCAACTGCGCGGTCAGATTTCGGCGAGGGACGAGACTGGACGAGACGTACCGGCGAGAGTTGGCCTTGGTGCAGGCCGCGGAGTTGGGCCGGATGAGGAGTTCCCGTTGGCGTACGGCACGGATTGGATTAAAATTCGCGGAAGGTCCTTGGGTAGGCGGAAGGTGTGGGAGAGGTCTATTTTAGAGGTAAAGGCTATGATTGGATGCTAGCTACACAAAGGCTACAGTAACTGGGCGGGCGAGGGGGAGGAAAAGGACGAGATGGAGGTTCATAAAAACACAATGATGTCACGTGTGGATGGCGGCAATTTTGCAAAGAGTACTGGATCGAGGTTGCTATAGCCATCCAAGCATTGTAGTCTGGCCAAGTCGTTCGTTGAATCAACCCACAGCTGTCCTTGACCTTGTCCTCCTCACTCCTCGCTACCTGCTTGCCTCTGTACCCATCCAAGCCGCCGATCCCGAGATCAGTACCACGACGTGTTGCTGAAGTGCACATCACAGATCCTGTTGTCAGAGGGACTCATTTTAGCCTCATCTCGCAATCGTCCGGCAACACCACGCACGACGAGCTCGATTGAGCGTGCAGTGTCGATCGCCGCCCATCGTGTAGAAAGCCTGCAGACCCGCGAGCGAGCGCAGTCCGCCCTGTGTGCCCCCTCTCCCCGTCTCCCTTTCATTGGTGACTCTAGCTAGGACATGTCATCGTCCCAAAGTGCTGTTAATCAACGCTCCATCCCCAATCAGACACGCCGTCACTCAAAAATCACCGTCGAATACCATCGCCCTTCCCGCGAATCCATCCAGGAGTACAACGCCCTCCTTGCTGACGCAAATCTCCACGCAGCAGAGGCAGCAAAGTACACCCCCTTCGCCCCCTCCCGCCAGGCCCCGCCCCCTCCTCAGTCCTACGGCCGATCCAGGACTCCCACCGACTCCTCGTTTCCCTCTTCCTCCAGCCCTACGCCACCTCGCATCCGCAATTCGCTGCAGAAGCCCAACCCCAACCGCGCCCGCAACCACAGCATCTCCTCTACCACCCCAACCGCCACCGCGCGCATCCACGACCTCGACCCCTTTGCCGTCAACCCGAACGACAACCCGCTCTCCCATCACACCCTCGGCCCCAACAGATCCCCCGCCATGGCAGGCGCAGCTTCCCCCCCCCCCCCGCCCGCCCGCGCGAACCCGCCCGCCCGGGACGCCCACGTACCCCCCCCCCGCCCCCCCGCGGCCCCGCCCCCCACCCCCCCCCGCCCCGGCCCTCGCGCGCTAACACTGCGACGCTGAACGACATCTTCCCCACCCAAGGCCAGCTCGCGGCCCGCCGCCTCTCGCAGCCCGTGCTCGGTGCGCACAACGACGACGGCCACTTTTACGCCGATCCGAACGAATCCCTCCCGTCGAACCCGTCTACCGAGTTCACGTCTATAAGCAGCCCCGCCCTCGCCAGCACCACGGGCCGCTCGCGCAGCGGGACAACTACCAAGTCAAAGAAGGGCGTGTTGGGTTTCATGTCCGAGGTGTTCAACCCCACCAAGCGACCCGAGATCAGCACGCCGTACGACCCCGTGCATCTCACGCACGTCGGGTTCAACTCCTCCACGGGCGAGTTCACCGGCCTGCCGAAGGAGTGGCAGCAGCTCCTCCAGGAGAGCGGTATCTCGCGCTTGGAGCAGGAGAAGAACCCGCAGGCCGTGATGGAGATCGTCAAGTTCTACCAGGAGGGGCACGGCGATCCCTGGGACAAGCTGGGCAACGTCGGCGGCTCCATCGAGTCGGACTACGTCAAGGTCGAGCCATCAGGGCTCCAGAACTCCGTGCGTATCCGATCCATCCTTGATCAAGCGCTCCGTTTTACTCACTCACCGTGCCTGCCCCTTAGCGCTCCCCGCCACCGCCCCCGAAAAAGCAGGCGTCGCAGGGGTCCAGCCAGTCCGCCCCGAGCCTCGTGCAAGTCCCAAGCGCGTACCGCCCCGCCCCGACACCCCCCTCCGCCGTCACCCCCGCCCTCGACCGCTCCACCTCCCAGCGCACCCCCGTCAAGCCCGTCAAGACGTCCGAAATCGGGCGCTCCAACACCACGCGCGACCGCTTGCGCGGGCCTCCCAGCACCCCTCAACAGCAACAGGCGCAGGCGCAACAACAGCAGTCGCCCCCAAGCCAGAGTCAGACCCCCATCCATGCGCTCCATGCGCAGAAGCAGCAGGCGCAGTTCTCCAAGCCTTCGCCTGGGTCGTCGTCGAGCGACCTGCCGCTGAAGCAGCGTGGCCAGGAATCGAGGGAGAAGGCGCAGAACCAGCCGCCGAGCGCCGCGGTGCAGAGCCTGGCGAAGGTGAGCGGCGTCGCGACGCCGAGGAGGCGGGAGAAGAAGGTGGACAAGGGGAAGGAGGAGGACATTGTGAACCGCCTGAAGGCGATATGCACGGACGCGGACCCGACGAGGTTGTATCGCAGTTTGGTGAAGATCGGACAGGGGTGAGCGCTGTCCATTGTATGCAGTGGGTGGATGCTGACTTTGTTTTTTTTTTTTTTTTTTTGTGTACAGTGCTTCAGGTGGTGTGTACACGGCCTACCAAGTCGGCACCAACCTCTCCGTCGCTATCAAGCAAATGGACCTCGAGAAGCAGCCCAAGAAGGACCTCATCATCAACGAGATCCTCGTGATGCGCTCCTCGCGCCACCCGAACATCGTCAACTACATCGACTCGTTTCTGCACAAGAACGACCTGTGGGTCGTGATGGAGTACATGGAGGGCGGCTCGCTCACGGACGTCGTCACCGCCAACCTCATGACCGAGGGGCAGATTGCCGCCGTCTCGCGCGAGACGTGCCAGGGCCTCGAGCACCTCCACCGCCACGGTGTTATCCACCGCGATATTAAGAGCGACAACGTGCTGCTCAGCATGGTCGGGGACATCAAGCTCAGTGAGTCTTTCTTTTCTATGTACCACCGGGTGCTAGGCGCCCTGATAGACCAGTGACGCTGACCCACTTATTTTTGCGCGTTCCCTAGCCGACTTTGGATTCTGCGCGCAGATATCCGATCCCGCGCACTCAAAACGCACCACGATGGTCGGTACGCCGTATTGGATGGCGCCAGAGGTCGTCACCAGGAAGGAGTACGGACCCAAGGTGGATATCTG
>JASFDH010002741.1:0-10110 GCA_036937195.1 Nidularia pulvinata | reverse complement strand
CTCCGGAATCTCTTTCTGTTAATATCATGCTCTCTAGCTATCCGGAACCTCTAGGTTATATCCTGGAAGACCAGTTCATGACAAGTTTCAAACATACATCGTAGGGATAGCTAGCACCAGCACCCCTTCCAACAAGTCAGTAGAAAGAATGAATAGCCATTACAAGACAGGTGACTTGCCGACTCAATCCATAAATCAGTAAGGGGTTTTACATTCCTGGTGTACAAGGGTCGTGATGTAATGTTACTTCCGAATTGTAGAATTATTTCATATAGGCTGTTTTGGTTTTTCGGAGACGTCCCCGCCATATCCTCCTCATCAATACACAGCAGATGCATCCGAATAGGCTGCAAATTCTGCAAAAGCTATTCGTGAGCCTAAGTTGGTACCATGATTTGTAATTTGAGGCATTTCAGGGCCTACTGTACTCGTCTCCTCCACATAAATTAACATTTCTTGAATTAATCGGAACAGGCTCTTCATCTGTAAGTTCAATTTTTGCATTTCAATGAAAGTAATTCAACGGCACAAAATAAGTGGAAGGAAGTCCTCCCCAGCATGAGAAGTTCGTGGCAATTCAAAATAACGCTTCAACAATCGTTACTTTTCACGGTCAAGGTCAGAGTGGTGTTCTGTCACATGATTCCATAACATAGTCACATGTACATCCACAGCTCATTTCTGGGCCAGTGCTCACTGGTACACAATTTTTCTTCTTTGCATCTCAGTCCGTTGCTATTGTTGCAGACAGCTGAGGTGCATATCTTTTATGCTGCTATTCTATTAATTTACTTACTGAGTTGTATGGAATGCATCACTGTGTTATTCATAGATCACCTAATTTTGACATTACGAACTTGAAATTACGCTACTATGTTCAATGTCAGAATATCTATGGTATTCTAGGACTTAAAACCTAAACAGAACAACAGACTAGTAAAATAAGGAAGTTGGGCTTTATTTTGTTCGTATTTACACCATGATTGTCTCTTTTATATGATGCTGCACCAGTGTTCTAGTATGAAGTCCCTTACGAGCGAGATGATTGTCGTGAATAAAGTGCTTCAATAAATTGACTGCTGACTGGTGGTTGCAGAAACCGAGAGGAGAGGCGTTAGCCAGTAATGTGTTGTGACAAATGCACTACCACCTACTAATAATAGTAAGTGAATCCCTGTTGATTGCTTCCAAACTCAACGTACATATATTTCAATGCACAGCCGCCTTCAGCATCTGTGTAAGCGCTGCAGCCTGAGGTCCACTTTGGCGATGAGATGAGTGGAGTCGTCACGCATCATCCATCATCCCCATCCATTTCAGGAATGTACCACGTATGAAGTTTGAACTGAGCCAAGTGGTTGTTAGGTTCTATTCATGTGAACAAAATTGTGACTGCTGAAACCAGCACAGTAAGCGATATGTTCACAGAAAGATGGATGGAAAGGATCTGAGACGAAGATATTTCTCTAGTCATAAATTATTATGCAGCCATCGACCTATGTTCAAGTTTCAGACCCTGCAAAAAGTTTGTGCATGCAGAAGTAACCTTTTCGAGCTGTTCGCAATTGGTACATAGTCGACTACCACTACTCGAATAGGCAATGAATCGATTACCGGAATACTTATAAATGGCTTTGCAAGTTGACTTAGAGTGCCAGAGAAAACGTCGAACAACCCACTCAATGGAATCTTCCTCTACTGAGCAAACATGCGTCTGTGGTCGCTTGTTTTATCAGCTCAACACCTACTCTAACCATCGACGAAGCTGCAAACAAGGCAAGACTAGATTGGCTGCTGCACTTTCAAAGGCACGGGAAATTTCTACAGCAAGGAAGAGGCCATGATTGGTTCATGACGATGCAGTCTCTTCCTCCTCTACCCCGTCATCAACAGGCATATTCTCTGAAGGTTCAGTAAATTCCACTGTCTGCGTGGATCTAGTGAGTATTCACATGATTGAAGCCTTGTACTCCACTCATTGCGTCCGCAGTGGGCCAAGACTAACGTCAGACCTTACAACAGCCCTGTAATTGTGCAAAATGATGTCAGCGATTCTTTCCGGCCACTGATTGGGATGGTATCGGACGGAGCTCCTCTTGACCGCCGTGGAAATATGGTAGGTACCATGCAATTCTTTACAGTGGCTGTTATTTAACGGTCTGGAGGACATAGGTGGACGATGATATGAACGCACCAATTGCCCTGCGAAGGCCACCTCGAGTTACAAGACCTACAACAAAGTATAAAGACTTCCTTCCCAACATATCAGGCCCATTGCAACAGGAGCAGACCAGCGTCCGAATTGCCAAGCTTATGGAACAGCATGAGAATGCACCCCACTCTGACAAGGATGCAAGTAGATCTCTGTCAGAAGAGCACTTCACCTCTAGTAAAGACGTCTTTGGGATATTTAAGCAATATCAAGAACCCACTCCACCAGATCATGACCCGGACAAGTATCTTACCATACAAGACTTTGTGGAGGAGCTTCCTGAGCAAGCCAAAGAGGGGTGTCTCAATGGTACCCCAATAGGTGAGCTGCCTCATTTATTGACATATACTCTTATTCAGATATCAATTTTCCAGAAGCTGATGTTCCGGACTTTCACCCTTATCTGAACGAGAACGCCTTCCTTCTCGGAGACTGGTATTGGAATGGTGGCCCTCAGAAGAGTCTAGAAAGCTTCCAGCATTTAATGGACATCATTGGCAATCCAAGCTTCAATTCGACCGACGTAAATAATGTAAACTGGGCAAAGATCAACAGACAGCTAGTTGATAGCAATAATTCTGACCATGAATGGCTTGATGAAGACGCAAATTGGATTCAATCTAGCATTGAAATTGAAGTGCCATTTCATTATAGAACTGCTAATCCTGGTGTTCAGACCTACACTGTTTCCCATTTTTACCACCATACTATCACTTCCGTGATCAGAGAGAAGTTATCAAATGAAAAGGATGCTCGGCATTTTCATTATGTTCCGTATGAGCTTCGATGGAAACCAGGTGCCAGCAAAGCTGATACAAGAATATATGGAGAAATGTTTACGTCTCCGGCATTCATCAAAGCTCACAGCGCCATTCAAGAAGCTCCAAAAGAACCAGGTTGTAATCTGGAGCATCGAATTATAGCACTCATGTTTGCATCCGACGCTACTCAGCTTACTTCATATGGTAATACATATCTGTGGCCACTCTACCTATTCTTTGGGAATGAGTCGAAATATCGTCGCTCCAAACCAACTCTCCATCTGTACAATCATATTGCTTATTTTCGAAAGGTGTGTCTTTCACTCCAGCTGTGTAACATCATAATATCTTATATATTGAATTCATTCAGCTTCCAGATGAATTCCTTGATTTTGCAAGTGAAAAATTTTGTGGAAACGGGCTGAGTCAAGCTTTTTTAACTCATTGTCAGCGTGAACTTCTGCATGCACAATGGAAGATTATACTTGATCAGGAATTTCTTGAAGCATATGAGCATGGCATGGTAATACAGTGTTTTGATGGGTGTGAAAGACGGTTCTATGCCAGGATTTTCACATATACAGCAGATTATCCAGAGAAGTGTGCTTCAATGTATCTAATTGTTTATTTAACTTACTTAAATGCTCATGTAGGATTATGCTCGCAAGCATAAGAAATCTGGGGAGATGTCCTTGTCCTCGATGCCTCATTCCTATGGAACGTGTCCATAACATGGGCATGCCACGTGACATGAGCCAGAGGGTAACAAAGGCTCGAGTGGATGATCTTCACCGAAAAGCAGTGGTTCAATCAGCACGAGATCTTATTTACAAAAAGGATTATGCAGTGAACACTCCAAGAGTTGAAACACTTCTGAAGCCTGAATCCCTAGTTCCAACTCAGGTTCGTTGGCTGCAAGGCCCTTTTTCAATCATGTACTGAAATTTTATTCTTCTAGAATGCCTTTTCAGAAAAGCTTGGCCCCTTCGGCTTTAATATGTTTCCAATGCTTGTCGTGGATCTCATGCATGAAGTCGAGCTCGGGGTATGGAAAGCTATTTTCAAACACCTATTACGTATCTTGGAGTCACAGAAAGACGGCCTTATAAATGAACTGGATCGCCGGTAAGTGGCAGGGACAGATTCCACTTCAGAAACTCTATTTCATGCATTTTTCGATTAGTTACAGGCAAATTCCAACTTTCGGTAAAGGTACCATCCGGCGATATTCAAACAATTCATCAGAAATGAAAAAAATGGCTGCTAGAGGCTTC
Source organism: Nidularia pulvinata (assembly GCA_036937195.1). Lineage (NCBI taxonomy): Eukaryota > Fungi > Basidiomycota > Agaricomycetes > Agaricales > Nidulariaceae > Nidularia > Nidularia pulvinata. Next base: position 5,863 of record JASFDH010002741.1, on the reverse strand, counting down.
GAAGACCTTCTTCAGGTAAGTTTTCATGAGATGTAGAATCAACATGGGACTCATATAGCAAACTTAGTGTTCTTTTCCTGTATTTGAAGGGCTTTTTCCTGAGAAACATGATAAGACTATCATGAAATTGCTCTTCACACTTGCCCACTGGCATGGACTAGCAAAACTTCGCATACATACTGACCACAGCCTTGAAAATCTTCGACAAGCTACGATATCCCTCGGTGAACAACTTCGATATTTTGAGAAAGTCACCTGCTCCGCCTTCAACACCAAGGAGTTAAGAAAGGAGGTTGAAAAACACCAGTGTAGAAAGGCGAAGAAAGGCGATAGAAAGCCTACAAAAGGGAAGGGAAAGGTATTGGCAACACAGATCAGGAAAGGTGGCTCTGACATAGATGAAGGAATCGAAGGAGCCTTGCAGAAAACTTTCACCCTCCGGACTTACACCGGGCATGCTCTTGGTGATTATGTCAGCATGATAGAGACTTATGGAACAACAGACTCATATTCTTCGGAGTGAGTGAATGTTTCGAAGCAAAAAGAGACAAAAACTTATTTCCCTTCAGGGAGAACTTGAACATCGGTTTCCAAAAGCAAGATATCTGAGAACTAGTTGTAAATGTGCGACCAAACAGATGGCTCATATTGAACGGCGAGAAGCATGTCTTCGCAGGCTTTGTCGCAACAATGATGCGGAAAACGATATGCCCAATGATCCCAACAGCCATTATCACATTGGAAAATCTCAAAACCGTCCTATTGATCTTTTTGGCTTTCTAAAAGACAATCCTGATGATCCTGCGAAGAAGGTAAATTCTGCTATATGCAAATGATCCTTCACACTAAATATACCCGCACCTTGGAATAAAGAACTTCTTACTCAAACTCAGAAAGCATCTTCATCCCCGAATGAAGGAGCACCTGCTCAGTGAAGCAGCTGCTTCCTCTGACCCAAGTAAATACCAGCATGAAATTGGTTTGCTTCAGTCACTCGTTGACAGTCCAGTGTCATTGGAGGCAGGTTCTCATATAGTCTTTAAAGGAGAGTGCATCTATGACCACAGGATCCTTCGGCTTAATTACACTACCTACGACATACGACGAGATCAAGATATTGTGAATCCACAAACTTCACACTCGGATATCATGCTCATCGACTCTTGCTGGGAAACCAGCCGCCATCGATATCGCTATGGACGAGTCCTCGGTATATATCATGCCAATATTGTTTATACCGGATCAGGTATGCTAGACTATGAGCCGCAGAGGTTTGATTTTCTTTGGATCTGGTGGTTCGAGACCAACAGCGAACCTTGCCTTTGGGAATCATGCACCATGGATTGCATCTGTTTTATGCCTCTTGAAAGCCCTGAGGCCTTTGATTTCATCGATCCTGCGGATGTTGTTCGGGCATGCCATGTTGTTCCAAGATTTGCATATGGACAACAGTCAAATATGATCTTCTCAAAATATGCCCAAAGCACCAGCGACTGGAAATGCTACTACATTAATCGGTTAGTTTCATTCGAACAATTTTATTTCCATGTTGTAGATTAATGCTTGGATTTAGCTTTGTAGATCGCGACATGAGATGCGCTTCTACTGGGGGTTAGCAGTGGGGCATGTTTATACTCACGAAGATGCTCCTGCTGAGGTGGAAGAGGCAGTTAACTCAGATGATCGTGAACCTTATAGGAATTGGGTTGATAACTCGACACAAGGGTGTGATGGCAGCGGCATTCGTGATGATACCAACTGTGACTCGGATACCAACTCAGATGACTCGGAACTGGGTTTGGAAAATCAGGAGGACAGGAATTCGGAAGATGATCACGAGGAAGAGATTTACCAACATTTCGATGACGGAGGGGAATCCGAAATAGATTACTGAAAAATATGAAATTTTGACTTGGATTCCGGGTGGGGTGAGGAGAGCGCCTTGTTGATAGTTATGGTCTGTGGTTCTATTGTACTTGACAATGAATTGGACAATATATATATATATAATGTGTACTAGATTGGTAATGGTCACTATATTCGATGGTATGTTGAGGAAGTCGACCATGGCAGCTGGTTCTCCGAGTCAGGACGCGGCGCTGCACGTTGGTGCGTGCCACAGGCAGGCTGTCACATGTTACTAGCCCAAATTGTCCGCCAGGGCACGAACCAGTGGCCAGCTAACTCCAACTTGTTGGAAATACGAGCTTGACATCTGCCCCACCGGAAGTCTGGCTGATGTCAGACCATTACAGGTCATATTAGTATGTGGACAGACCCTGGTTTCTGTATTACGCTTCATTCGTATTCTGTACTCTGTATATAATGGCTATGTATTTTATATATAAGCTCTTGTAGTTACTTGTGGTTCTTTACTCGTTTATCACCTAAATAGCAGTTCTAGCCGTCCTATCAGTGTTATTTCAACGCAACTTGCATCATTAGTACACAGTCCCAATGGTAAATTTTGGTTGAGCAATGTTGGTGTACTTGACAACATCTTTCACATGCAACAGAGACTACAATTCATGAAGTCGACAGACCATGGCTTTGTGTTAGTACAGCCGAGTGGCTTTACTGCCGTCAGCAATCACTTATTTGGCAAGTCCCTTGAACGGCCTCAACATGTACTCTTACATAACTTCTGGAACAGGAACAGAGTTGATAAGTCCTACCAAAATCGTGTAATGAACATGAGTCACAGTGACGACTACTTCGATTTATGTAACAGCCTGAACCACCTACTTCAAATAGTTAATGAGGCACGACTTCACTGCTCAGTAACTTACATTTATAGTAACTCCACCGTGGTAAGATTGATTTTTATCAAACGCCGGTAGTAGATATAGCGTGCATGCAGAGCCGTCTTTGAACAACTTCTCTCCCCTCCTCCCTCTCTTTTTTATTTTGTTTTGCACTTAGAAGTATCCTTGACATTGCAAAGGATTTTTAAGATATACTAGTAATTACTCCATGGATGAAAACGAGCGTCCTTTAGCCCCTTCCAGTGGGCGTCGACTATGCAAAAATGCATTGCAACTAGGTCCAAGAAAGAGGCCGTAAGTATTTCATTACCAGTTTTTTTATTTAAATAACACCATATTGCCACACCAGCTGTACCACAGATCCACTTGTACACTACAGTAGACATTTCGGCCATACCATTCATGCACTATGCAACATCCACGGGTTGATAATCAACAGGATCTTGCATATGGGCGAATTTGCCGATGAACTGGAGGACTCTTTTACTCTGCAGTAAGCATCATCTATATCTGTAAACGCAAAGTGTCATATCACATGTCACCTAGGGAAAGAAGAGAGCATCGTGTATTCGATCAATTACTCAAAATGGTCCCTGATTTGCAAGAGCATATATTGAATAATTCCAAGGAAGAGGTTCAGTTGATTGCAAATCTAGTAAGTGGAAGCATACTTTAGAGCTTTCAAGTGCTAACAAAAATGAAAATAAGCTGCAGAAAGGAGCCTCGAGTGCAAGGTCGGACGACACAAAGAGCTTAAAATCTGTTATCATAGACTGGATAACGCCCCGTGGCCAGGCCCTTAACCCGCCTATTGCTAGGAATATCAAAAGTGATTGTGGCTTTAACCATGAAAGAACTGGCGAGCTCCTTTGTCCTGCTGGTGTTAATTGGTCCGATCCTGAGTCAGTACCACGTCAGCAGTCTTCAATTAGTATATAGTATTCTGATTTTGGCGAAGTGTTAAACAGAAGCTGCGGGATGGGGAACTGACAGTTTCAGGAGATCAGTGGCCCATTTTTCTTTACTGTGGACACTCTTATAATGAAGATGATCCATGGAAAGGCCTTCTGCAAAGTGCACTGCTGGTGTCTGTGAGTAGTTCCTTTATTATATCATAATTTAATTTTGATAAATGATCACAAAGACTTATAAACACATCTTCACGTCGCCCAGTTCTGTGGAGAAGGAGCCGAAAGCCACTCGCTCTGGGAATGCGCAAATACACGGGATGAGTTGTGTCACCCCTGCTTCAATTGCATATGTAGCAACTCAGGTATTCTTATATGAAACCTTTGCCATTTACTTTATGCTCATTATCTCATTCAGGCGTGCTTTGCACTCTCTTCTACACCAGTTTTTACATGAACAGACACCACCACTGACTCAGAGTGATTTTATACAAGCATTCTGGAACTATTCGAGGATGAGGATGAGAGAAATGAAGTTGAAGAGCTGCTTACTTGGTGGAATCGGTTTGTCTATCTCTGTGTGTTTTAAATGCAGCTTTTGAACAATCATCAATTCAAGACAGATCTTTCCCAGCTATAGTATTGTACGGTGCCCTCTAGTAAAAAACAGTGCTTTGTCACGAATCAAGGAGAAGAGGGCTGCACTGAAGGCTTCTATATGCTCTTCTTAGTCCTTATGAGTACAATGTCTATGCACAATAAAAGAAGTTCATATCAATACAATGAGGGTATTACAAGGAGTGAAAGCGATGTATCTTATCATCAAGTGGCCCATTTCTCATATCTAGGGTCAAATATGCCAGGCTTTGAGAGAAGATAGTAACTGAGAAGATATGAAATTATTTCCTTAATTGTATGGTCTGCTTGCATCCTCCTCTGTGACTCATATTGGGTAGACCTTCAGCGTCACCATGTCATACAAGGATAGGCAGTACTGCCAAATATATCAATACATCGAGGATGTTACAAGGAGTGAAAGCAGTGTATCTTATTATTGAGTGACTCATTTTCCATATCTAGTGGTAGAATATGCCAGGCTTTGAGAATAGCTAGTAACTGAGAAGATATAAAATTATTTCATTAATTGTATGGTCTGCTCACATCCTCCTCCATGATGTACATTGTGTGCACCTTCAGCATCACCATATCATACAAGGACAGGCAGTAATGTTAAATATATCAATACATCGAGGGTGTTACAAGGAGTGAAAGCAATGTATCTTATTATTGCATGACCCATTTTTCATATCTAGTGGTCAGATATGTCAACCTTTAAGAATAGATAATAACTAAGAAGATGTAAAGTTTTTTCTTTAATTGTATGGCTTGCTCACATTCTCCTCTGTGATGCACATTGTGTGTGCCTTCAATGCCACCATGTCATACAAGGATAGGCAGTAATGTTAAATATATCAATACATCGAGGGGGTTACAAGGAATGAAAGCAGTGTATCTTATTATCAAGTGATCTATTTCCCATATCTAGTTATCAAATATGTTAGCTTTTGAGAATAGATAGTAACCAAGAAGATATAAAATTATTTCCTCAATTGTATGGTCTGCTCGCATCCTCCTCTGCAATGCGCATGGTGTGTGCCTTCAATGCCACCATGTCATACAAGGACAAGCAGTAATGCTGAATATATCAATACATTGAGGGTGTTACAAGGAGTGAAAGCAGTGTATCTTATTATCGAGTGGCCCATTTCCCATATCTAGTGATCGAATATGTTAGCCTTTGAGAATAGATGGTAACAGAGAAGCTATAAAGTTATTTCATTGGTTGTATGGTCTGCTCACACCCTCCTCTGTGACGCACATTGTGTGTGCCTTCAACACCACCATGTCATACAAGGATAGGCAGCAAGGCTAGAAATTTCAAAGATATGGAGCCTATTTCCAGAAGGCTAATGTTAGATAATTTTAACAATCGCTCTATTTGCTCAGCATGATATAAGACAGTACAAGAAGAGCCACATTGACTGATATACCAAGTTGCAGACTTCGTTGATATCTGATCTTTTTTAAAATAGTGGCTTCTCTTTTGATTTTTGCAAACACTACTGTGTCAGACACTGCATTAAATATTGATGTGCAATAAATACACTTATGATACCAGTTTTTTTTCAT
>JASFDH010002740.1:0-10110 GCA_036937195.1 Nidularia pulvinata | reverse complement strand
ACTCCTTGAGACTACAGGCAGTTAACAATAAGCGATACAGTATGTGTAGAAAGGAAGGCGTACATCAAAGCTTCCAGCGATGTTGGTATTTGAGACCATAGTGCCTGATTGGCATCAGCTGTTTTCAATGCAGCGAAGAGAACCGTATAAGATAGCAAATAGCTTCGTTGCAGTGTCTTGTTCTTTCAGCTTATAAGAGATAAAGCAGGATAATTAATAGACTAATGCTATCTGTGCATCGATTGATGGTACAAATGAATTTCGCTGCACAGTGGGTGGAGAAGAAAGAGAAGCACTGCGCAGTGGAAGAAGGAACTCGGTGACCGACAAGATGCGATATATCATTACGTGAAGACTGAGACCGGGAATGGAGGAATGATGACTCTATAGCACCACGAGGAGTTCGGGAAGAGTCGAGATACGACCAAGACGACGAGTGCTGCTCCAGTCTGGCGATTCAACGTTAAATAATGGCGCGGTGAACATTCCACTTCGACAATGAGAGGCGATGCAACTGTGCGTCGTGGGAATGGCGGAGGGAAAGGCCGACAGAAGAGCATGGCAGTGTACCATGATTATCTCGAGCCACTCGGAATCATCTTGAATGTCACCACTTTCTGCACACCCTCGAATTCATATTTCCGCAAGCTGGTATGTATCTCGGTCTTCGCAAGAAACGGCGACTCCACAAGGAGGTCGTGTAAAGCACTACGACCGCGTATAGGCTCGCAATACTGAACAAGCTGCGGTCCCAGTGCGGCTCGGAGTACAGCTGCGGAATCACTATTCGAGAGTTCTCCTGCCTTAATTCCAAAAGTACCCTAGCCGCACAATTTACGGGTGAATCGTCTTGGATGTAAGGTATAAATAGGTCCAAATACCATTCAAGCAGAGGGGAAATAGACTCGGGATATATCGTGCAGCCGGATACCGGGGTAGTTCTCCATTTCGCCATCTTGCTACGGTGTTCCTTCCACATGTTACGCTGCCGGCTAACTGCCATCCCAGCAGCCTAAAATTTCACCTCTCCAACACCACTTGTTTTCACCAGTATCTGGGTCCGCTGTCCATGGATGACTGCGTGTGTGGAGAGGGTATTTCACTCCCTGAGGCTGTCCAGCCACAAGATTCGAGAGGAGTCGTTTTGGCCACTTGCTGTTGTACGAAGTGTGGTGCGATCGTTGGTTCTGCTTGTGGAGGAATCGAATCCATTTGAAGCCGTAGATGACGGAAGATGGCAGGTCACTGCGTGCAGTAGGCTGCTAGTGGACGCGATAGGGAGAGGAGGTTTTGGCTCAGGAAATGGTAGTTCTCTCGGGGAGGAAGTTGGTCGTTCTTGGTTAGTTTCAAGAGATATTAACCGTCACTAATCACTAGTCAGTAGTCACTAAGCAAAAGATCTGCCATTAAAACCTGCGTCTCCACCGTTGCTACGGAGGGCATGTGACTGACATTAAGAGCTCATCGTCTGCAACAGAATCAGGTTTGCTATTTGCCAAGCTAGAACTCTACACGCTCCTGAACGTCGAGCCGTACATTCGTCCAACGTATCCTCAAGCCTACACTGACACATAACGTCGAACCGACCACGCTCATTAAGTACTATAAGCTGCGCCTAAGTTCAGGTTACAGATACGAAACCAAAGCACGCAAGCAGGTACTGATGCAGATGTACAGTACAGATTTGTTCGTTCGTTCGAGCTTTTCCCCCCCTCATTATCCGCTGCCCCAACCCCCATTCCCCAAGATTCCAGCCCCGGTAAAACAACGAGGATGGGCGATTATTCCTCCTTCTTTGCGCCGACACGCTTCTCGGCTTCGGCGATGGCGGCAGCGTCTGTTTGCGGGCCAGCAGGTGCAGCTGAGGGGAACAAGGGACGCGATCAGCATGTTATGACAGTAAGGAAGCAAAGAAGCAAAGTGACATCTCCGCTACTTGCACATGCATATGGGCGGTGCATGGCTTAAATCACGAGTATACTGACAAGCGCTCGGATTTCAAGGACCACGGCGGCGGGTAGAGGTGTTTACGCGGCTTCCGAAGCTGATGCTGCTAACGGAAGTATAGAGCTAGCGGTGCTCGTACGGCATGCAGAGGAAGTGGCCACTAGACAATGTCATGGCTGGCATCTCGCACGAAACGTCAAAAACAAAACCTGCGCACGCGACGTGCACGGCGCGCGCGCATTCATCGGAGATGATGTTCGCCACACAATATCCAGCGACTCCGATAGCCATAACCCCATCGCCCTCGCACACAACCATCAACACAAAGTCACCAGTACTCCATCACCCAACCTCTCCCAGCATCGTACACCTCCCCAAACGACAAAAGAAACGAACACTCACCACCAAACATTCCACCCGCCTTGAAGGGCCGCTTCAGCTCGCCCTCGGGCTTCTTTCCCAGGAGATGGATCGCGACGGGCTTGGCGTCGTAGAGGTTCTTGATGCCCATGAGCGCCTGGATGAACAGGGGCTGCGTGTAGTGTAGGTAGCCGTGCATGAAAGCCATCATGAGGATGCCGAGGTAGGCAGAGCGGAGCTGTGGGGAAGGGAGGAAGGTTAGTGCAGCTAGGGGAATGAGGAGGGAGAGCAATGAAGGATGGGGCGTGTACGAAGAGCACTCTAGAGAGTGAGCAGACGCGTTGGCTGTCCTAAACGCCTAGGATAGACAGAGTACGGAGATCGTGCAGGAAGAAAATAGGAAGGAGAGCGAAATGTGCGAAATAAAAACAAGAAACAGAACCCAACGAGCACGACGAACATGCAACAAACGATGCCAAAAAGTGAAGTGGATATAAGCAATGAGCGGGTACTCACGAGCTTAGAGGTCTCTGAAAGATCATAGTCCCGCACAGTAGTCGTCACCAGCTGGCCAGGCTCCTGCGACTGCGGATTCGTATACCATTAGCTTTCAGCTCGCGTGACGCAGTTGGGAGGGCATACCAGCGCACTGGGAGGCTCAACTGCACCGAAAGACGAGGCATCAGTAACCGAAGTCATGAGGCGAGGAAGACTGAGGAAGACGTACCATACTTGAGCACAGTCTGGTCGTTCTTCTTTCTTATCTACAAGTAGCGGCACAACATAAGGGAAACGGTGATACGGCAGAGGGAGAACGGACGCACGACCATAGAAACGTAGTAGTACGCGCCCAGGATAATAACTTGCGCGGTGACATACGCGGCGCGCACGTAGTTCAGGACTTGGGGGTCGTCGAACGGGATCTTGCGAGCCACTAGCGCAGAATGTGTGTCAGCCCGTCTTACTCAGGCGTCCGGGAGGGAGGGGAGGCGTACCTTGCATGGCCCCAAGGGAGATGACGAGGTTCTGCACGCCGGCGTTCATCGTGATAAAAGTGTGCGGGAGGGGGAGAGTGGGGAGGGGGCGGGGTTCAGAGGAATGAGCAGGAGCGGGCAAAAAAGATTTGTCTTGAAGTACGTGACGTGTCGGTCGGGGATGGCGTGGAGGGTGTGTGGTGCTGTTGTGCAATAGCGTGACGAGAAAGAGGCCAAGGGGGCGGTGCTGACCCTAACCCTAGTGAGGCCATGGTAGTGACGTCAGGTTGGACTGCTGCCCGCATTTCAATTGTCGCTCTTCCTTTCGTCAGGCAGCAATACATTCCCCGTCCTTCTTTCTTCTTCCACCTCCTACATCCATACCACCACCACTATCACATCAATCTACGAATTTCTGTACTACCCATTCCAGGATGAACGACACGCAGTCCATCGGCGCGCGCTCGCGGACCACCTCCGTCTCGCGTGCCTCGCGCCAGGGAAGCACGCTCTCGCGCAACCAGAGCCTCATCAAGAAGAACATCGAGCTACATGACCTCAAGCCGTCCGACGTGCTCATTGAGCGCTTTGTAGCATGGAAGGCGATTGTGAAGCAGTTGACTGCATTTTTCGAGGTGAGTGAGCAGGGCACCGGGGGTTAGGCGTTGGGTGTTAAGCATAGGGCGACATGCGTGGCTATCGAGCGCTGTCATGAAGCTATAGAACTTTTCCTCTTCTATCTACCCTCTTGTTCCATTCGTGATAATAATACTGACCGCTTACTCCACAGGGCATAGCAGATATCGAGAACAACACCGCGCGCGAGATGACCAAGCTCGCGGGTGTAATCCAAGTGCCGTTCAGGAGCGGGAACCAGTTCTTGGGCGAAGGTGGCCTGCAGGTGCGTTGGTGTTTCCTCCTCCGTTGCCCTGAGTTTCCCTGGTTTCAAAGATGTCGTCATCACTCCTCTGGCTCTAGTTCGTGTTCGCTTTCTTGCCCTGTGCATCTTATCGCGTATCCGTTGCATCTCATTCGTCATTCATCCCTGGGACTTCTCCCCTTCTCCTCCCTTCCACCTCATCGAAGTGTTCCCTCCGTTCCATGGATCGTTCCTTTCGCGGTTCCCATTGAGCCCGACCCCATCCCGCCTTCCCACATCCCACCCTTCTGTCTCCCTCACCATGTGCCTGCGCCGTTCCGTTTTCCTATTCAATTTATCCATCCTCTTCGCCCTCTAAGTCCTCGTTCCCCCCAACTTCTTCTCCCCTCCCATCCCTCTTTTCCCTCGTCCCTCGTTACCCTCTCCCTTTCTTTGATTCCCGTCCCCTCCTACATATTGACTCTCCCCTCCCCATCTTTCTCCTCCTTCTCCTCTCTCTACCGCCCGATCCATCTCTAACGCTCATGCTAACCTCCCCCGCCCCTAGGACATCTACTACTCCCTCCGCGACAAAACGCGCGCCATCGCGGACCACCACGCCGATCTCGGCCGTACCGTCGACAGCTCCATCGTGCAGCACCTCCAGAAACTGCGGGTCGAGATCAAGGCGCATATCAAGGTGCGTTAGGTTTCGTTCAGATTCGAGTTCTTTGCGTTGTGCTGTCTGCTTGGGCTGTTCTTAGTTTCTGTTCGAGCATATCTGCTTTCTGTTGTACCTCTTTTCTCTTTCCCGAGCCATGTTCTCTGTTCATTTGCTTCTTCTTCGTGTCTGCCTTCCCGGTTCCACCCTCTTTCAAGGATACTCCCTGATTCTCGCGGGTTGATCTTCCACATGCTATAGCCTGTTTGCATGCTTTCACTAGCGTGCTCGCCCCCGCTCTTTCTTCTCAGGTGTGCTCTTCTACTTTCTCTTTACACGTCTTCACCTTGTCGGGTCTTTAAACGTATTGCACTCCCAGCTCCTGTGGGCGCTGTTCGCCTTCTTCGTCCGTTCTTACTCTTTATGCGGGCTATGATGCTTATCTTGCCTCGCATGCTCTTCCGCCGTGCCCCTAAGCTGCTTTTCCGCCTTTTGACGGGGCACATACTCCCTCCTGGGTTGCTCGCACACCTTCCTTCTGAGCGCGTTTCCTTCCTTCTTGTTCGTATTCACCATCTTTCATGGCGCATTCACCATATCTTCAAGCCTATACGTCGCGGGAGCGATACCTCAGGCGTCCTTCCAGCTCCTTCATGATCGATCACCGTTCCTTATTTACCTCCAGATGCTTATCCATTTTCTGCTCTCCTTGCATATCGTGTCGCATGTTTCGATGCTCGTACATCTTCGTTCAGTCCTAAACTTCGGACTTTCGAGACTCTACCTCCTTCCAACCGGCTTCTTTATCCTTCCAAATGCTCTCTTTCTATCTTCAATCCTTTTAGTTCTTTCTTTGTCCACCTTCTATGTCTTGATCATCTCCGCTCCCGATCATTTTATTCGCTCGACCACTGCCCTTGATTACTTTCCCCCATACCTTCTCCTTTTTCGAATATCTTTTCTTCATGCTTGCCCTCATTCTCTTTAGATGACCGTTCACGCCCTTTTCATGCATTCGTTACATTTTCAAGGTTTGTCATTGGTAACTGGTATTCTAGCCCGTTCATCCGTGACACCCATACAACCCAGTACCCTTCTTCGCTTGCTTTCTTATTATTATTTCCTGAGATTTCCTCCCGTAGTTTTCTTTCTCTTCATCCTTCTCTCTTCTTCTGTTCTCATATAGTTCGAGTAACTCACTCATGCCTTCTTGGGCTCCATTCAGAATGTCCAAAACGACACCGGCAAGCTTGCAGCCGGCGTTGCGAAGGAGCGCGACCTCTCCACGCGACTTGTCGGGGAGCTCGCGAATGATATCTCGGCGTTCAAGAATACGCCTATGGCTGTTACAAGCCGGACGGATCCGTGAGTGTTTCGACTTCTCTTTGTCATCACTTTGCGGCAGTGTTGTCGGTCAAGTAGATGGGCTGGTTACGGGGAGCGGGTTTATGATGGACACGATGGATTAGCTCGAGATTAAGTGCTATGTGGGACAAATACCCCGTGCTCTTCGATAGGAGTGGATTTTCTACCTGCTTTCGTTGACGTTTTATCGCTATTGTTAACCTTTTATATCCAGATACGTCGCCAATCAGGCAGTCGCACGCCAACTCCAAAAGCAAGTCCTGGAAGAGAATCTCCTCCAGAAATCTATCATTATCATGCAACAAAACTCGGCACACTTCGAGGAGGGCATCGTGCGGGCCATTCAATCTGCCTGGCAGACCTTCGACGAGTGGCAGTCGCGCGCTTCTGCTAATACTCAGGACACCTTCCGGACCCTCTCGCAGCACGTCGGGTCCCTAGCTCCTGACCGGGAATGGATTGCGTTCGCAGCACGTAGTGATCATCTTCTCGACCCCGAAACTCCTCTGCGTGACCCTGAAACAATCCAGTACCCGCTCAAGGACGATCCCAGCGTTATCCCCGTACACGTGGGGCACCTGGAGAGGAAGAAGCGGTTCACCCGCACGTACAAAGAAAGCTACTTCGTGCTCACTCCAGCAGGGTTTCTGCACTCGTTCACGTCGAGTGATCCTGGGGTCACGCAGGGAAACGTGCCGGACTTTAGCCTGTTCTTACCTATGTGCACGCTGGGCCCGCCGTCGGCGCCCAATGCGAAGAGCCACAAATTCCACATCGAGGGACGGAAGGATGGGATGGGCACCACGAAGGGCGGAAGTCTGCGCGGCTTGTTAGGCGGGGACGCGCAGCATGCGTGGAGCTTTAGAGCACGTAGTAGGGAGGAGATGATGGAATGGTGGAACGATATTCGGATGTTGTGTGCGCGGTACTTGGTGGCGAGCGAACAGATGGAGAGGACGGGCCCGGTGGAGGCGGCGGTGCGGGCGGCAGGGTATGTTAGTGGGGAGGAATACGAAGACGAATACGAGGATGAAGAGGAGGAGGAGCGTGAGGGCAGTAGTGTCGAGGAGGAGGAGATGGAGGATGGTCAGGTGGAAGTATATGAAGATGTAAGGGAGGAAGAGACTGCACCCCCCGGGTATCACCATCATCATCAACATGTTGGGGCAAACGGGTACCCAGTACGTTCTCTCACTTTTCTAAGCTCCTCTAGCTTATCCTACCTCTAGATCGACAAGAAGACCGTTCCAGGGGGCTATCCCACCAACGAGCCCGCCACTGTCTCGCGCCGCCCCAGCAAGCGCCAACAAGAAAAGGCACCTGAGGGCCGTCCACCGCACCCGAGTAATCAGCACATACATGCCGACCAGAACGACGACGACGGTGCGGTCATTGACCGTGAGTCGGGACAGTCCTTGCGCAGCAATGGCAACGATGGCGCGCGTATTGTTGACCTCGGCCCGGGAGGCGATGAAGTCCGAGAGCAGGAGACAGAGCAAGCGGTCCATGATACAGCGAATGGCTATACGTCCAGTAGCAACGGTAGCGCTAGGCCTCACGCAGAAACGAACCGGGACGCTGTTGAATCGAGGCCAGCTGCGACGGATGCACCAGGGCCAGCTCCGGTCGAAAGTCGGTTCCAGGAGGCGTTGTAGGCATATTGCGTTGTAAGTCTTGAATATCTGTCCTTACTTTTCTAATATAGTTTCTTAGTTTGTAGAATCTTATAAGTTCATCATCGCGCTTGGTTAGTACGCAGCTTTTTTAGGCGCTCATCACCGTTTCCCACTCTTCTATCAAAGGCGATTTGTCTTTATTAAATTTTCTCTTAATACACACCAGATAACTTCTCATATCGCTTACTTCACTTCACCTCGTCAGTCAATTATATTAAGGGATCACAGCTTTAAATTTTTGGGCCGATTGAACCTGGATTAAACTGGATTTAAGCCTGGATACATAAAATCCGTAGTTTAATTCGCTAAACAATCCCAACATTGCAATCTCCTATTCTTAACTGTAGCAGCAATGCTTTTCGATTTTTCTTGGGTATTTACTGTTGAATATTCATAATGATATTAATTTTAGCCTGTTTGCAAGGTATTCCCTACGTTTTTGTGCTATTCCTTTGTACTGCATATGAGATATTTTCTTATGGCACACTTTTCAGATTAAATGTGTTTTCGTGTTCACTTTATTTCTCCTGCCTCAACTCAAGATCGGACATTCGTGACACCATCCAGTGACGCGCGACTGCTAAATTTGTATTGATCCAATCGTTTTTGAAGCCCTTGTATCCACAAGGGTCCAAAATTTCATGCCAGGTGCCGTTTCGCAACTTCAACGAGCAGTATCTCAAGAAATAAGAAGAACCACGATACGACTAAGTAAGAAAATGTTTTTTTAGTCGTTGAGATATGAATTATGCGAAAACTGTTGGAATAATGGGCGCTCGTTTGCGAGCGTTTCGCGATGCACTGGATTTCGCATATTTACATTTTCCTTTTAGTTTACATTTCCATGGCTTTGCATTAAATATCCTATTTTGTATATTTGTTTCGGATCTTACAGTATATAAGTAGTTTACAATTGTTGTATGTACTCATCCGTTTGCTTCTCGAGCTCACCGAGGTCAAACGCGAATCCACTGCTTTGTGATCGACTACGAGGCGTGCACTTTTATTTTAACAAAAACAACCAATTTTTTTCGTAGAGATTTGCGTACAGTAAATGCTTATGAATCACTGGGTGATGCGCAGTCACTAGCCAGTTGATGACTGAATAGCTTTTTGGAAAAGCGGACCACAGTATCTAAAAAAGCTATGTCTGAAATAATCTACGATAATCCATTTCCGCTTTTCGGATTGAAGAGCACGAGTGACTACTTAATCTTCGTTATTGGGGTGCTTACTTCCCTTGTTTAGCTCCTGACCTGGGAACTTTCACATACGCTGAAAGTATGCATGCTCAGCGCTATCCATGACTACCTCGTGAGAAAACGTTGCTGGTGTCCAACTTGGATATCGATAGAGATTGCATGAAAAATGGGACAAGGCAAGCGCTCCCCGTTAAGTAGATGAGGAACTCGCATAAATACCGTCCTTGCAATAAGCGAAATGGCCTCTTATACTGGATCATTGGCTGCCAACTCGCTATGCCAACTTTTAAGTTCAAGAGCGCACCCTAAGTTTAACCTTATTTGATCCCCTCCACAGCTACGCATGCAGAATTTCCCATCTGCGTACCGGCAGCTATTACGCGTTAACGCGGCGCCTGTAAATTTGAGGAATGTTATGATTCTCGATCTCTGGTTTCCGGTTTGTAATCAAGATTCACAACTCCGGCTAGAGATTTGACACCCGCAGTGATGCTGGAACTCTTATAAGTATTCAGAAGTATCCTCGGCTGCTGCACAATATACAGATTGACCCCATACATATCACCGATCTCTTGACTAAACTCACACAGGATGGTGTCGCACTCGCCTACGAAAAAAGAATATAATCCAGAGAAGGATGTGCCAGACCTCTCGGGGAAGGTTGTTTTCGTTACTGGCGGTCAGTTGGCTTTACTTCGTGCAAAAATATTTCATTGATCAAGTCGCACGATTTTTGAACACATGCAGGCACAGCGGGCTTAGGCAAACAGACCATGCTCGAGCTCGCTAAACACAATCCAGAACGTATTTACTTCACTGGACGCAATACTGCTGGCGGGGAACTGGCGATGGAAGAAATTAAAGCCACCGTCCCAAATGCTAACCTTACCTTCATTCCACTCGACCTCGCATCGCTCAGCTCTGTGAAAGAAGCTATTACGGTACTAGAGATTCCTCGCCTGGACATCCTCATCTGCAACGCAGGTATTATGGCCGTTCCTCCCGGACTGACGAAGGACGGGTACGAAATACAATTCGGGACAAACCATATAGGGCATGCCCTACT
>JASFDH010002739.1:0-10117 GCA_036937195.1 Nidularia pulvinata | reverse complement strand
GCAGCATTTAGACATGAGAACTGCTTAGTAAAATTCTTATGTAATATTATTACCTAACGATCAAAGTTTTGCTCCACAACGTCTGTTAATATTATAGACAGCCACTGATGCATCACCCACTGTCCGACCAAAATGCAAAAGTGGGTTCATTCCTTAGTAGCATGATCTCTACCTACTGATGTAAGTAAAACTGAATGAGTGAAGTGAATACTGACTACTAATAATGAGTTGTAGAGTGAATGATATGATTACTAATGATTATACAAAAAAATGAGTTAAGCAAAGCTAATATATAATTAATTCAGGGTGACTTAACTCAGGAAATAAGCGCTAAGTAAGTAAATAAGTAGTAGGTAAGTAGTGGTAAATAAATAAGCGCTAATTAAATAAGCACCAATTAAATGAATGTTAAGTAAATAAGTGCTTACTAAATAAGTAGTAAGTAAATAGTAGTAAGTAAATAAGTGGTAATTAAATAATGGGTAAGTAAATAAGTAGCAAGTAAATAACTACTATGTAAACAAGTGCTAAGTAAATAAGTACTAAGCAATATTAATATAAGCACATGAATTGCATGAGTGCTGATGTAAATGAGATTGAATACTAGCTTCTAAGCAATAATTGAAATTAAGCAAGATGAAATAGTAATTTATGTATGAGTTATTAAAGTACTATGATGACTACTAAGTAATAATAAGAAAGTGAATTGAGAGAATAAAATTGTGAGGCAATGAAGAATTGATAATGACTTATAAGTAATAAGAGAAGTTGAGAAGGACATAATAATTGGTTGTTTTTGATAATGAGTACTAATGATAAGTATTAAATAAGGATGAGAAAAGTATAATGGAGCTGATATTGTTAAGTGGGGATAAAGTGAGTAGTAAGAATTGAAGCTAAAGAAGGACTAAGTGGAAAATGAAGGAATAATTGGATGGATGAGATAATTAAGCATAAATTATAAGTTCTATATAATAAAGGGGAGTGATAATCAAGTTGAAATGAATGATAAATTGAATTGAGAAGTAAGTTGTAATGATGAGTTGTAAGTAATAAGTGAAGTTAAATCAATGGAAATGAATAGAAATAGAAATGAGTGAAGTGGTAATGATGAGTAATAAAAAAAGAGAAAAGGCAGGGGTTTGGGGGTGCAACCCCCAAGAG
The DNA here is from genome assembly GCA_036937195.1 of Nidularia pulvinata. Lineage (NCBI taxonomy): Eukaryota > Fungi > Basidiomycota > Agaricomycetes > Agaricales > Nidulariaceae > Nidularia > Nidularia pulvinata. The sequence continues at coordinate 8,953 of JASFDH010002739.1, read as the reverse complement.
GAGAAAAGGTAGGGGTCTGGGGGTGCAACCCCCAGGAAGAGGAAAAGCAGGGGTTTGGGGGTGCAACCCCCAAGAGGAGAAAAGGCAGGGGTTTGGGGGTGCAACCCCCAAGAAGAGAAAAGGCAGGGGTCTGGGGGTGCAACCCCCAGGAAGAGAAAGAGCAGGGGTTTGGGGGCGGCAGCCCCCAACAAGCTGAAATGCAAGCACCTAAGGAGTGATGCAAGCACGTGAGCGCGAGCATCGCTCTGTAGGTGCGGCATGGAAGCTTGTCCTATCCTATCCTATCCTATCCTATCCTATCCTATACATATCCTATACATATTCCTATTCCTATACATAAAAAGAGAACGGCCTTTTGTCCCTGAATGTCTTAGTCAGTAAGGACCCTTTTTAGTCAGCAAATTACTAATGATGGAAATGGGTGGCGGAGGCGAAGCCGACGCCCTTGGATTCGGGCGGGGATTTGGGGCGGCAGCCCCCAACAAGCCGTGACCCGTGCTGGAGGCCTGCCAGCGTTGGGAGCGGAGCGACCTTCGCGCAGGCCGTAAGCACGGGTCTAAGGCTTGTAGATTATTAATGGAAGTTATTCGCAATATGCTCAGCGACCTTACGGCCGCTGAAGATTTGAAGTCAAGAGTTAATCACGTGATGTATAAAATATAAGTAAATTACCGGTAGAAAAGGTCGCCCTCGGGGAAAAAATCGCCGACGTGGTAAGTTACCGCCCAAGTATTTTTACACAACCCGCCAAACACAGCGTTTCACACCAGTTGGACCACGGAGCCTTTAGCATGCCGGTTATATTCGATAGAATTATTTTATCGATATTCGCACTTGTCCATCCATAACTAACCTGCTGTCGTGCAAGATGGAGCAGGAATTAATCATTTGAAGAAATAGAGGATGGTATGAAGCTCACACTTGTGATATTTGAGGAACCCATGGATATCATTTGAACTATGTGCAGAGTTTGTATATGGCATGGTATATATGAAGTTGAAACGTAATGTATGTGCATGAATTCATCGATAGCAATATGTCCAAAGCAACCTGCCTCCAGCTTAATGTACCATTTACAATTGCGAGACGGCCACTTTCGTCACCTTGAACACCAGCCCAAGTGGCTCGTGGACAGTATGTGTATCTCCGAGAGCTCCCCACTTGATCCACCAATCCTCAGCAGCCTCTTGTGCATGATACCCGAAGACCTCGCCAATATCATCCCACTGCTCTAGCAACTGCTCATCGGTCCATCGTTCTTTTGTAGCCTGCAGTGACATCCGGAAGCCTGCATCCCGCATATCACGATGTTCGCCAGGAGGAAGGGTGATAAGACCGGCATTGGCGAGCTCCTGCTCTCGGACTTGACAGCATCGTGTGCGACGCAAGTCCTGGAATGCGTCAAGGAATTGTGGAATTTGGTCGAGGGTGCTTAATCGCGACATTAATCCGCCTAAAACTGCAGCATCCTCAATCGCAAGGCTAGAACTGTGAGTTGTATATGCCTGAAAAAATTAAGTTCGTCCGGTTCTGAATGACATTGCTGTGAAAGCTTACCATATACGGGTGGGCAGCTTCGCCAACTATCAGAACTCTTCCAGAATCATCCACCCACTCCTCCGGTATCTGTCGCTCCACATATTTGACCCTTGTCGCTTCGGGTACGAACGAGAAAAGGCGTATAATACTGAATTTACACTGTCACTTTCAACCGCGAACTCAACGTAGTCCATAACGCACCTTGCATGACAGTTAGTAACATCAATAGTATCCGTCGGCACTACAACATCCCAAGCTTCTTTCTGCACTGATGTCTCCGCATCCTGCCAGTACGCATGAACGCAGAATTCGGTGCCGTTCCGCTGCGAAACAAAAGATAGCAGTAGTGAGTTTTCAAATTACCTATAAATAAACAAGCACATACCACTGGATACGCTGGAATCTTCGAATCAGCATTAATAAAAGGACTGTGTCTAGAGATGTCGTACCTAACACCGCTCGTGAATCTCCCATCCACATAACCCACTGTTTAGGACGGGTCAGTACACGATATGTGATGCCATCAATGGATATTGTCCACACCTCTTCTGCCTCAGCCCACCTTGCCCAATCAGGATCGTTCTTCATCTTCTCCACTGGAATCATGAGACTAGAATATATATATCAAGTCAAATTGTAAGAAGGCATAAGGGTATATCTGATAATTTTGAACGTACGTGAAGAACTCTTTGCCACTCCAAGTACCCTCGTTCGCCTTTCCAGTAACAAACTCCCTCACAATACTTTGGTGTCCGTCAGCTCCAATGATTACGTCCGCCTCCATCACAGAGCCATCAGCAAGTGTTATAGACGGAGTTTCTTTCTCTTCGTCGACTTGAATAGACTTGACGTTCGCACAATACTCGACAGTCGCACCTGCAGATACTGCGCATCTGTAGAGGATGTCACGGAGATCTGCATGCTGATACAAAATCAGCCAACAAGAGCGTAACTTCAAGCCTCTGGCACTCACATGCATCAGGAGAAATTCGCCACCAGTCTCCTTTATCACATCCTCCTGCCATTCAAGGAATCCCACTAATTCTCCTGTAGCCACTGAGCATCACAAAGCGAAAGAAAGGTCAGCAACGTATAGAGACATGCAGATATTAAAATAGCGAAGCTTTCAAAAGTGAAGCATAGCACTATACGGCCATCAAGTGGCCGAAGGTGTTGACATGAGAAGTTTGATGATGACGACCATTGGATTGATCGAAGTCCATCCAAAAAGAAGAGAACACAGGAAGCAGAAAAAGGATAACGAAGACTCACGCGAATGGAAAGAACTCCTGCGGCATCTACGAGCCTTGGCAAGCTCGTCTTCAAGACCCCATTCCACCAGAATTTTACTCATATTCGGCGGAACTCGAACAGCTGCCGGATACTGCCATATCGTCAACAGAGTCCCTCTAATGATAATAAAATCTCACCTTTTCTACTCCATCAGACCTCTCTAGTACATGAACGCGGTGTCCACTCCGGGCAAGGGTAAAGGCGCAGGCAAGTCCAGCAATACCTACAAGATAGAAAGTATCATTGAAAATCCAATCCAAGCTATTCACATGAACATAAAACACTCACCACCACCGATGATAAGAAAGCTAATTGGCAAAGGAGCCTTTCTACTGCCTACACTCATGCTCCTTGATCTCCCGCTGATATAATGTCTGGGTGGGCTTGAAGCACGCTTGAAAGACCCGGTACGACTTGGTGTACGCGATGATGACAAATATGGGCCGTCAGGTGAAGTGGTACCCAGGATACGATGTCGCGAAAGGAAATGCGGGGAATCGCTGCGGTTCGAAGAATAGGAAATGGCTTCACGAAACTGAAGGAGTGTATGGTGTCAGCAAGCGTAGCTCAGGCAACAACAGAAAGGGAAGCAGGAAAATCATGTTAATCTCCAATCAACCATGATTAAGTCTGTCAACGATTGGGGATACCTACACTTGCTTCGCTGTCCCCATTTTGTCCTTGAACTCGGCTGCAGGTTCGTGAGTCCCTAGTGTCGGCCATTACAAAGTAAAGTTAGAGTAGAGAAAAGTTCTCGTGGGCTTTCGGCAAAGAGGAAAATCAAGGCAGCGTGGCAGCGGACCCAGGTCTTGAGTAGGAAGTTGACGCAGGGCGGGTGGAATGGCCGAGATCTAAGCCTCTGAAGTCACAAAGGGAGTTAGTGAAGCAAGCTAAACCGAGGAAGAGTTACTTACATACGCACCGTGGCGAAGCGCCAAACTGTCACTGATCTATCAGGAGAGATCAGGAGCTATCATGATTCGGTGTTGGAGACGAGAGTTCCCGGCCTGGGCGGAATGGTTAATACTGGTTTAGGCACATAGTTGCATAATGATGGCAAATGTATTCACCTGTATCACTTTATATGGAGCAAAGAGCAAGTATTTTATTGGTGCAAACCGCGCCATTTGGGTGCTGGAATAGGCATTAGAGGCCCCATAGGAACCACGGAGGTGACAGACTACCCGAGACTGTTACTTGTTGAGCGAATCCGTGAGTACCTGAAGCACCCTGCCAATAGTATCCAGGTCCTCGTTTTGATCAAGGGCCATTTGGGCAGTGGGAAAGTTCTAAGTTTGTATTCACACGCTTACTAATGCCAATAGTGTACTTGTATCCTGAGACAGATAAATTTGACAACGCATAGGACGTATCAATTGGAAAGAAGCAGTAAAGCCCCAGAAGTTGAAGCGAAGTCGTAGCGTCGATATAGCCCCGGGAAACCAGCAAATGGCATGAAGTACAGATCATGTAGTGCAGCAAACAAGGAATTGAATATTCGGGGGCAGGAAGAACGTAGTGGCGATTTCCTGAAGCAGATAGGTTGGCCTGATTCTTCCTGAACTGTCGAACATTCTGACGAGATTCTGACCGGGGAACTGATGTTGGACCTGGTTGAGTAGGGAGCTACAGGGCCGACCGAAATGAGGCGGAGCTTGGCGGGGCCCCGTTTAGCCGCTCAGCCCGCATCAGCCGATGCCTGCCGGTGTTTATCAAGCGAGTACCGATGGCCACGTCGCAAATCACGACAAACTCGCGTGGCCATCGCGTCCCTGCCCGACGCGTCTGGCCATGTACGCGTCGGTACCGTCGTGTCCACACATCTCTGGAGTCTTTTCGAATGGCACAAATGCACAGCGGTCATTATATCCTGGATTCAAAAATCACCTGGACTACTGCACAGGAAAAATCCCTATCAAATGACTACCCGTTCGACTTGACTGAAGAGTCTGCCGAACAATACGTAGCTCGCGTATACCTGCAATTTCTGTGGCTTCCAGAGGTGAGGGCAATCGTCATCTCCCTGGCTATCATCGCTGAACATCTTAGTCGATAATGCCACTCCAACTTCTGGCACCATCGTTGCGACGCGTCCATCTACCTTCTACCACCTCGAAATCCAATCCCCACCCACTACACTCATTACTCGAGCCCCTGCTTCTCACAACGCGATCTTCATCCAAAAAATACCACGAAGAGCTACCGCAAATCTTGGACGACGGAGGAGGTGCCGGAGAAATTGAAGAGATGATGATGTGGTACACCCTCAGCCATGAGAAGGCGGGAGACGACAACTGGACGCGTTCAGCCGCTCCAGACCATGCCGATGGACCGTGGTTGGACGCGAAATGGAGACAAAATTGGCTGCAGCGTATGGAGAGGCGAGAGTAAGCTTCAGCATCAACAGTGGTGGGCTCCACGCTGACTGACGGCAAGAGTGCAGATACAGATCATCCTCCACATGCTGAAGCTATCACTATCAGGACTGCCTCCGTTAGAATCGCCGAAGAAGCGCAATCGGTTGCGCAAAGAGCCTCTCGTCCCAACCCCCACTGTTGAAGATCATCTTGAAGCATTTATGGACAAGTTATCGACGTGGCAGTTGATGGGAAGACTAGTTCCATCCTCCATCTCTTTAGTGAAGGACAGTCGCGTGGACGAGCGCGACTGGATTCAAATCTTCTGTGAAGATATTGTCGAATCACAGTTAGTCTCGCTTCGTTTCGTAACATTACACTCTACTAAAAGCTTCTATTTCAGGTTCAAGATCCAACTTCCCGGAATTTGTTCTCTTTTCCGCTCCAAGGTGTTTCCTGATTCTCCATTCTCCGATGACGATTCCGCCTCCACCGCTTCGCGCTCCTCTTCACCGGATCTCCTCCGCCCTGCATCAGATCTTCCTGTCCAGTCTGCTGGCTCAAGCAAATATACTTCTCCAGCCTTATCCACTACCTCCCACACAAACAGCTCTAAATCGGATCCGAAGGCTCTTCAGCGTTCCCGCTCTCGCTCGTTATCTCTTTCTCTTGCACAAGAAAGAGAGCGCGAACGCTCAGTCAGCATTGGGCCTAGTAAGAAGCGCGTCCTTAATCGCGAGGTCAGCATGTCGCGAGTGTTTAAACCTAAGCCGAAACTGGCGGAGAAACCGAAGACTGAAGTAAGGCCAGCAAAGGAAGAGCCGCTGAAGACCATTAAGAAGACAGATGTAGGCCTAACTTTGGTCGAAGATACTCCTGTCAAGCCAAAAACGATATTAGCGTCTACCTCGCAATTTCTTTTCCAGCCGCCTGGGGACTCCCAACCGCCTCCATCAGTTGCGATCAGCAAGACTAAAAGCGGAGGATTGTTCAATGATACAGAAGAGGAAATGTGGGACATTAATGCCTTCCCGCGTTTTCGTATCAAAGGTATTGGACAGAATGGCAATGTAGAGTTAGAAGGATTTTCAGATGGAGAGGACGATGACGCAGGAGAGGTGCATTTGACACCGAGCAGACCATCGAACTCGAGGAGGCGTAGTTAACACATACCAGGTACACACACATGTAGTATATATAGTACTTCAAGTCTGCTTCAAGTTCACGCCGCACTGTTTTTATTTATAACTCAATGGACTTACACGTCTCAAATTCAAGTCATAAGGACATTCGGAGGTTGCTCGGTGGATATGTACATAATCTCGATATAACTGAAAACTGAACAAGGTGTCGATAACCCTGGATGGGAATACTTAAAGAGCAGGGCAAGTTCGCATATACCCGCTGTCGGAAATCAGATAAGTAGAGTATCAAGCAGAGCCTTTGCCGGCGGTCTTCCGCGGGGATGAATGAAAACGCGGAAATCATTCCAGAATCGTCAGAGCCAGGGGTGCTTGATTGATCTGATTCAATTTTTTTAGTGCCGTTAATTAAGATTCATATAAGCACACGATGTAACACATCGCGGGAACTTGAACTGAACAAAGTCTCAATTGCTGGCGCGCTGACGATGCAATAGGTGCTTCATGTTAATAGATTGCTCTGTAAAATACCAGCAGGGCGTGATGGGGGACATAACATCATGAAGGGTCGTTACGTGTCGTTAAAGGTCGTCACTTAATATAACATAGTCAATGAGCGAACAAATCTGGATATTCCGAAGAGGTAGGAAAACTCACCGAATAAATAATGCAGTGATAAACAATGAGGTTATTCCAGTCCAGAGGGGCAAGAAAAAGTGAAAGAGAAAACGCGACGCGATCGCAAGGTTTTACGAAGTGGCGACAAACCCAGCAGAGCTGGGTGGTCTTGAGCTGGCGCCTTCGCTCTGGCCTCTCGGACGGCTTTCCACGGCAGGTGAGCGCTTCGTGGGAACGGAAAGATCATCTTGAGAGCGAGCGAAAAAGTCATCCTCGCCCTCGTATGGTGACGACGACGCGTTTATCTGATAAAAAAACGCGTTGGTTAGAACGCGTTTACCACGAGATACTTGTTCGGCGTGAAACACGGAAGTATGCGTGCAGCATTTCGCGTGGATCAGGGTGGAAGTATAAACTCACCCATTGCCCCAGCACATCCTCCAAGCGCGACGCCTCCTCGGCACTAAATTGACAATTTGTGCCCTTCTCTGCGTGTAGCTTCAACAACTCGCTCAGCGATCTCTTGCTATTCCCTCCACAGCTATCTCTCCGCAGACTGCCGGCCGACTTGCCAGGGGTCGCGTCCACTTGATCATCCGCTGGAAATAGCACGGAATTGCGCGGGGTAGTAGTGGCAAGTGGATTCGTTGCGGGTTCTGGAGACGCGTCGGAATCGGATGATATCAACGAGCGATCCCAATCTTCGTTCTGGGAATCGGTCGAGTTCAAGGACAGCGTCGACATTGAAAAGTCAAGCTTATCGGTCGATGTTGACTGTGACATTATGAGAGATGGGAGAGAAAGTGGGCCAAGTTGGAAGGCAAGCTATCGACACAGATGCAGCGCGGAGAAGAGGAGCCTTAGGAAGGTGGCAAGGAGGACGAAAAGGAGGAAGGAGGGGACGTGGAGGAGAAACGGGCGAGGCCACACTGAGGCTCGGGGATGGATGCTGGACGGAACGAGAGGCGTGACTGAACTGTGACCAAGGCGCGTCGCCGTTTGTTTCGACATCACGTCCAATTGACACCACCCTCACCATGTCTTTCTCAGACTTTCTCCTTCTCCTAAGTACTACTCGGAGTCCTATGTACGACTTATCCAGCAATCTAAGAATTAATTAACAATGACTCGCGAATGACTCCCATGTTCTTTCCGCCTTCTTCGCTGCAAAGGACGAGTATTCGGTCCCGGCGTTGACTTGCCCAGCTTCAAGTAGCATTCAACACCAAGCAATCCGTCTGGCTGACTGGGCACATCCATCGATGACACAGCTGCTAGTATTCCCACACCTTCCATTCGGTGGGTCGCTGACTGTTACGCCGAATATAGGCTCAGATGACAAACCCCACCTCTTCGAATTCGGCGAAATGTGGGCGAGGATGTTCTATTTTTGGCACAGATAAGCGTATACGAACTCTGCTGCTTACAGCTTGGCAACATCGTCTTACATAGCAATTGTTCAGGAACTGGGTTTCTTACTACTGTCCACCATATTGCAGACTTCAGCGTCATCCGCGACTATAAAGTAGTTTCTGAATCGACGATGAGCTCATCACTAAACCCTCAGTTTCTTCTCTCTCGTTCCTGTCCTCCAATACCCTCCTCCCGTACAATCAATGGCCTCACAAGCTACCTCGGCCGCTGCATCAACAATCGACCTAGAGTCCCAAGTCGCTCGCACTCATGATAACTTGTGTCTCAGCACAACCCCAACAATAGTTGCTGATAGCTTCCGGGAAGAGAAGAAGGTCGACGACTTCCAGGAATCTGCACCTATAACTACCAATGAAGAGCACGCGCTGACCCCTCTTCGGAGGAAGGTCATTTTAGCAATTCTATGTTTTGCACAATTTTTTGATATTTTCAACGCATGCGCTGCAATCGTGTCTCTTCCTCAGGTAAGTTGAATTACCTGTATCGCGTAGTGTGTGCATAACTAAAGGCTTAATGTAGATCAGCAGGGAATTGAACTTTGCAGAGGGGACAATCCAATGGATTCTATCA